>SJYQ01008251.1:127603-189573 GCA_006410935.1 Redunca redunca
TTTTTTTTTTTTTACTATTTTTTCTTCCTTATTTCTTGAGCAAAACAACACAGAATTCTTATTATCTGATAACTTACACGTGTGGACTATTATGTCAAAATGTGTGAGATATGTACTTTTCTTGACTTAATTACTGATATTTATGGTAACTTTTATATTTGACTTTTATAAATCACTGTTGGTGAGTTTTTACTTAGTATTTGAAACTTTTAAACTCCTAGGTGGCTGTGCTGCTAATGGATACCCAGGGTGCCTTTGATAGCCAGTCAACTATCAAGGATTGTGCCACAGTGTTTGCTCTGAGCACCATGACGAGTTCTGTTCAGGTGAGACACAGGGATGCTCTAGCATGATCAGTTCACTTAACTCTGATACCTTTGCTCTTCCTCAGAATGCTATTTGATCGGAGAAAAGGAGGATTAAAATTAGAGAAACTATTTACATTTCTCATTGCTCACCTACGTTTCTGTGCTTGCTGTCTGGGCTTACAGTGTGAAATTTCGTACTTTGAAGTGCTTAGCAGGGAAGCAGTGAACCAATGGCCGGTGTCTTTGGTATTTTGTTGTAGCATCAATGCTCTTTTTTTTTTTTTTAAAGGAGTATATATTATTGTATATTATCCTTAATTGAACTCAAGGATATTCAGTTGATACTGTGGCTGCCAGATACAGTAAAATGTAGAGTATATTTTTATTTTTTGGCTAAATCAACCAAACAGCAAAACCAAGTAGTTAAATTTAGTCTTCTACTTGATGCTACTTGATTCGCATGGTAACTGGTACTTGATTATTTGAATGAACGGAGGTAAGTTTATATAATAAACTAGGTCATATTTAGCTTAGGAAACCTAAGTGATGTTTATATAATCTAGGATAGCACCTGTTTCACTTAGAACGGAGTAAAATTCTTTTCTTTTTCCACTTAGCTATACCTGGTTATGTTTGGTGATGTGTCAAGTTCTAGTCTCTGAGCCTAGGCCATCTTTTTTCTGTATAATTTAGACTGATTGGACTGAATTAAAGCACCACAGGTCATTTTGTATTTTTTTATTTTCCCTTTTATGGGCTCATCTGTGGTTGATACTTTCTCTGGCTGAAAAAAGAATTATTGAAGTATGGTGGTTAGGTCCAGCTGGTGATGATGTTTCAAGATACATATTTGCAAATATTTTAAAAAGTATGTACCTCTCCTGAGGTGAGAAATATTTCTTACTGATGAGAGATAATAGGTGATACCGTCACAGTGTCTTGGTTTTTGTGCTTTCCATCAGTGTCTGGAATGTATGACTAGTCTCGATTAAAGTTCCCATCTCCTTCCTCAATTCAAAGTATCTAGCTGTCAGTGGAAACAACTTCTGGATATTATTATGAGATAAAAGAGAAGGGGCTTCTTTTTATTATAGGGATGGAGATATCTTTCTCTACAAACTAAATGATATATTGGGGACCCTCAGAATCTCTCTTTTCCAATTTGTTCTACTTTTTTTTCCTCTGATCTTACAGGGTGGCACAACTGCCATTTTCCTGAGGCAACCAGAAGCCACATTTTTGTGTTTGTATTATCACATTATAGCCCTTCAGATTAGCTGACTCTCTTACTTGCTTTAAATTATAAGCTCTCTGTCCTAAAACTTACACTGTGGCATTCTGTTGTTTATTTAACTTTATGATAGTGAGAGGGAGGCCTAATTTTGGATACTTAAAGCCATTTTCTTATTGTAAAATGAAAATTCTTGCTCTGCTTGACTGTCTCATAATGTGATTTTGTGTGCAGTCAGAAATGAAATCCAAATGCGATAATGCATAAAAAAGCACTTTGTAACTAAATAATCAAAAAGATTAATTTTTTGTTGTTTTTTAAGGGCACACTGACTGGCACATGTGATCTTAGTTCCCTAACCAGGGATCAAACCCATCCCCCCTGCCTTGGGAGCACAGAGTCTTAATCACTGAACTTGCAGGGAAGTCCCTGAAATTATTTTTTATTATTGCTTCTTTCCTGATTCTTGAGGCCAGATTTCTGTCCTTCCTTATTACATAAGTTATATGATTGATGGGCTAATGACAGACTGATCCCTTTGTCATTTATTTTTTCAAAAAATAATTGTTGAGCATCTTGTTAAGTACAGTGAGGTATACTAAGTACAACTTGGTATACTAAGTACTAATGATCTACAGTAAACAAATCTTTTCTCTGCTGTTTATAATCTGGCCCTGACAATGAAAGGATCTGGGCCTATTTTCTAAATGCTAAGACCCATATCTGTGAGAATAGGTTGGTCATGCTCTCAGTTTTTAAGTTTAAATAGAGTTTACTCACCTCAATCATTAATTCCTTTTTAAGTACCTGTTTGGAATTAGCTGAGAAAATCATTTTAAGTTTGCTGGCTTTTAGTGGCTGTTTATTTTCTTGACCTCCAAGTGATTAAGCTGGATCAGCACTTTTTGGCGGTTAGAATAGATTGTTCTCTGTTTGGAGTAACCCTGTTTTCTTAGATATGTTATTTCTTAGCAGAGGCTGCAGCTATGGACACCTACTACTTTTGTCCTTTGGTGCCTAGGTGATCTCTTAAAAGATCTGATTCAGAAGGACTGGACCTAGTGAATCTTCTCTCTAGTTTCTCTTTCTTGCGAGTGCTTGACTCAGTGATAGTCACTTGGTTGTGTCTGACTCTTTGCGACCCTATGGACTGTAGCCTGCCCGGCTCCTCTGTCCATGGAATTCTCCAGGCAAGAATACTGGAGAGGGTTGCCATTTCCTTCTTCAAATGCCTTTCATGCCCCTCTCACAAAAAGGAGCAATCCCTAATGGTGGAATTTTGGGGCACTGGGGTGCTGCCTGCATCCACTCAGAAGCCTGCATGGTGGGTAGGCAGTCAAGTCTGACAGTTCATTCTCCTCCCTAAGCACAGCTCCAGTCCCAAGACACATCTCTTTAATTCTCATTGGCCACTGGCACTTTACAGAATTTTCGCAAAGTCTCTAAAATTCTGCATGGATGAGGTACTTGCGGCTCCATTCTAGGGTATAATGGTTTCAGAAGGTACCCTGAATGATGCTCCATAGATATTAGGTCTCAAACCCAGTTCTTCTTACCTTTCCCCTGCCCCCACCCAAATCATTCTACTTCCAGAATGCCAGGTCACATTGGTCCATCTCCCAATGGACTGCTGAACGCTTCTTCCTCAGACTTGGGGACTGAGGAGAGAAAAGGGGTCAGGAGCCATGAATTCTCCATGTTTCTCAGCAAACAGGATTCTGGACCCAAACTGGACCCAAAGGGTCTCAGTTTTATTCATGGACAATACAAAGTTAGGGTCAGATGCTCCTCAATGCTCCTTCTAGTTCCAAAATTCTATTTTTGATAACTGTGCATTTTTCACATTCCTTTAAAAATATGTGCAAAAACATTAGTAATTTTCAAATAAAGAAGCTATAAAATGTATAATTCTTTTGAAAAGCTACTTTTCAAATATAATCAGTATTTAAATTAGCAATTTTTTAGATTTTTTTTCGATATAATGGGGGTTCTTTCAAACAGGCAAAAAAAATCCAACCAAAGGCACTTAAGAAATTACTTAATAAATTATAAGACCTTCCGTGGTGGCTCATATGGTAAAGAATCTGCCTGCAATGCAGGAGACTGGATTCAGTCCCTGGGTTAGGAAGATCCCGTGGAGAGGACATGGCAACCCACTCCAGTATTCTTGCCTGGAGAATCCCATGGACACAGGAGCCTGGCGGGCTATAGTTGATAGGATCACACAGAATCGGACACGACTGAAGTGACTTAGCATACAAGAAATTATATGTCATTGTATTCAGTTTGAAAACTTAGCCTATTTGATATTTATACTTAATTAATTTACCATTATCAGCTCTGGTCTGTGTGGCTTGGAAAGCCTCCTAAAAATTTGTAGAAAGGGCAAGAGTGCCACCTACTGTTATGTTTTTTTATTTTAAACAGCTACTATAGTCTGGTAAAATTTTCCTGTTATTTAGACTGAGTTTGCTTAAGTAAAAAGATAATCATATTAGAGTCAATGGTAGTTGAGGCACCCATGAGTAACTATAAACTATATATTGTGAATGCTCCAAGGAGGAATTTGATCTTTGTAGAACTATGCCCTTCACATTCATTCACTTAGAAAAATAGTTGGGGAAATCCTATACTTAAGAAAAAAAAAATCATGGCCTAACATTAAAGAAACTTACTACATAAGTGTAAGTATGTAAACGTACAATGTAAGTATACTGCATATACTTAAAAAAAAAAGTCTGCTGCTTTCTTGGCCCCATATGCATGTAGTTTTTACATAGTTTACCACCACTGCTCCCCCCTTAATGTTTTATAGTTAGGAAAAAAGAAGTCCTTTTCATCACTAGTTAAGATAATGATCGAGTCATTCATATGTGTTCAGGTATAAAATAGCCTTCATTTCCAGAAGCAAAGTTATACACAGCTGGGTATTCAAAGTAAAGCACTAATGAAAACCAAATTCTGTTTTAACAGGTATATAATTTGTCTCAAAATATTCAGGAAGATGATCTTCAACACTTGCAAGTATGTATGTCTCAAAGAATGTATGCCAAAGTATTGAAAATTTAATTCCTACATTATTGTCACTTTACACCACGAATCTATAATATTGTAAGAAGATTGACTGTTATATGATTTTAAACAGATACATTGACTTCTTAACTAAAAGAAATTTTAATGTATACTTGTTCTTAAAAATTAAATGCTTGGCTTTCAAATGATTTTAAAGGCCCTGACATCTAGTGGTCTGATATAGAACAGCTTTACAGATGTCTTCTTTCAACATCTTTGGGGGCATTATTTTAAGTAATTTGATTTAATAGTTATTTACAGAATACGGCAGACTTGCAATGGAAGAAATCTACCAGAAACCATTTCAGGTAAATTAAGTATTTTATCATTAAAATAAATTTATCTATGAAAAGCTGTCATCTTGGATTTCTGAAGATATAAGGACATTATGCCAAACTCATTTTTAGCAACAGATCCAGCAGAATTGAAACTAATTTATGGTAGAGTCGTCACCAACTTAAGAAAGGGAATAGAACAAATGATGATAGATTGATTCCTAGAATTTTTACTTAAAGAAGTTAATAACATTTCTCTTAATTAGGTGTTAATTCCCAGAGTTGAGATAGTCATGTAAACTTCTTGTATACATCATAAACTACTGCCATATTATTGGTTGTGTGTGGGGGCGGGGAGGGCAGTATATTACAAGTTGAAATTAGACCTGTTATTGTTCATTTTTGATTCATAGAAAAGTTTCAGAATTTATTATGTCTCTCCCCCATGTTTTTTCATTACCTTTAAATGCTAGATGCAGAATATTAAGTCAGAAATTAATCTGGGTGGAGTTATTTGAGAAGCATATGTTCTGCTTGCTTCTTTGGGGTCTTAACATTACAGAGATTTAAAAGAAGAAAACAAAGCTAATTTCAGATAGTTTCTTCTTTGAAATAAGTGGTTTATAAGTTACATAGTATTACTTGGTTAGTTGTGTTATAGTAGGTGAGAATGACTCAACCCTGTTTGCTCATCTGTGTGTGAAGTCTTCCCTTATATGAAAGCATCACTGGTGGTTCTTACTGTTAGTGGATTTACACTAATTCAGCCTCAGTCTTGTCTGGCTCAAGTGATCACTTTTATGAAATATTTGGACAGGTTATGGTGTCATTTTTTGTATATGATAAAATGTACTCTATTTGGCCTATATCTGTTTTTCTGAACTGGGGTAATTTTGCCACCCAGAGGGCGTTTGCTGATATTTGGAGACATTTTAGATTGTCACAGTTTTGGGGAGGAAGTTAATACCATTGCTATTTAGTTTTTAGAGACCAGACATACTGTTCAACATCCTGTAATAAATACATAGGACAAGTGTGTATAGCTAAGAATTATCTGACCCAAAGGATCAATAATGCTGAATTGAGAAACGTAAGCATGTAAGAATAAAAAATTCTGTGAATTATTTGGTCTTTTAATTATACAATCTTGGCTTAAAATTATGATCTGTATACCCTGATACATCTTTTGTTTCTTGTTAAAAATCCCTGTGTTATTGCTTGTGGTGACAATATATACAGTAAGTTTCTCAAGTGGATGTAGATTCTTGGTATAGGTGTTGGGAGTGTTACTGGTTTATGTAGTAGGCTCTTGATATAACTGTTCGTAGTAGTAAACCATTTGGTTGCTATAACTTTTGATAAGGATTGTTTCTGGGGAGTAAGGGATGCTTCAGTTGTTAAGGTAGTAATTTTTGGTAAAATTTTATAAGAAATAATCTATGTTTTTCCTTTTTTCTGTAGACATTAATGTTTTTGATTCGAGACTGGAGTTATCCTTATGAACATTCATATGGTTTGGAAGGTGGCAAACAATTCCTTGAAAAGAGATTGCAGGTAAGTCCCTATTTCTGAGATAGGCGAGCATAAGCACCAAGTCAGGTGAAGGAGTGGGCTGCTTGGACTGCTGCCTAGATCAATGTCTAAGTATGATTGGGACAAATTGAGTATCCCTGGTTAACCTAGGTAACCCATACACAATTGATGAGGTGTAAATTGGTAGCACTCCTGTGAAAGAGGACAGTAGAAATGCCCTTGAATAGAAATTAAGGAACAGATACTTCTCTCCAGAGACATATTGAAGGGACATTTCAATAAATCAGTATTCACAGGATAAGAGTTTGAAGTAGACTACCCTTTTGATCTGTTCAGATTGCATGCATGTCTCTTTCTGGCCCAGCTGAGCTTCTGAACATTTGAGACAGGCTGGATAATCTAGTGTGCATGCATTGAACACAAACGATGTGAGACTTTCTTTCCAAGGAATATTGTCTCATAGAGTGGCAGCATATAGAGAGCTAGAAAAGGGATCTTAAACGTTTATAGTATAGCATTTATACACAGTTTAGTTCAGTCGCTCAGTCGTGTCCAACTGTTTGTGACCCCATGAACTGCAGCACGTCAGGCCTCCTTATCCATCGCCAACTCTCAGAGTCCACCCAAACCCATGTCCATTGAGTCAGTGGTGCTATCCACCCATCTCATCCTCCATTGTCCCCTTCTCCTCCTGCCCTCAATCTTTCCCAGCATCAGGGTCTTTTCAAATGAGTAAGCTCTTCACATCAGGTGGCCAAAGTATTTGAGTTTCAGGTTCAACATCAGTCCTTCCAATGAACACCCAGGACTGATCTTTAGGATGGACTGTTTTGATCTCCTTGCAGTCCAAGGGACTCTCAAGAGTCTTCCCCAACACCACAGTCCCACACATACCTCAAAACTGGAACCCAGAAAAGTGACTTGCCTTTGGTCATTTAACAAATTATTGGTAACTGTAATAGGACCCAAATATCCAGACTCTTGTTCTGACCCATGCAAAATGCCTCACCAAGGCAGTCCTGGAAAATAAACTCACCACTGTGATCCTTTATTTCTAGAAGTATCCTCCCATGGAAACGCTCAGGTCAAATACTACCCGCCTACTGACATCCACAAGAGATATATAAAAATCCCTTTATTCATAAATAGGAGGTTTCTTTCTTTGGGGTAATAAACTTTTGTCTGTTCCCTATGGAAGGATGCATTTAGTTTTACAACCATATTCAAAGATTGAGGGTATAATATAATTTTTCTTAAACTGAGATTAAAACCAAATCCTTATTCTTAGATTATATGAAAGGCATTTCTAGACTGTCAAAGATTTTCATTCATCAGCATTTTCTTCGGTTTGTTCAGAAGAAATTAACATGAAGTACATTAGGCATACTAACTAAATTCAGAATTATGGACTTCAAAGACAAAGGGGTTTTTAAATACATTATTAAAGTGATACAGAAAAGTACACAGACCATAAGTATGCACCTTGATGAATTTGTGCAAATTGAACATAGCCATCTAATGACCCAGAAGCATCCACCTCTGTCTACTAACTCCCACTGGTCCCCAAACCCTTCATTGCTGTTCAGACCTTCATGAGGCTTTGTTTTTGGACTTTTTATGCAAGAAATCACACATGGTATGTATTCTTTTGTGTCCAGTTTCTTTTGCCCAGTATTACGTTTCTGAGATTAGTTCATATTGTTGCATGTAGTTTAGTTCACATATTCTCATTGATATTCAGTATTCCATGGTAAGAATAACAATAGTTACTCTCAGTGGAGATTTGGGTAGTTTCCAGGTTTTGTTGATTACTAATAGTACATGTATTTTAGAATGGTTTTTGAGATGAGTTTAGGAGGGAATATGTGAATTATATTGGGATAAGTACTTATTAAAAATGTAACTTTAGTATATTCTTCCAGAAAATACATAGCGGTTTCTCTTCTGCAAAAAACTGATGACTAGCATATGTCATAAATAATCATTTAGAATGAGTGCTGAAATCTTAAGGTTCTTTGGAATTTTTAAAGTTCTTTAGACTGCACTGGTGTTTTTCACCTTATCTGTTGTTTTGCTCATTGGCTGACCTTTTTATTTATAGGCGGATTAGTACTTTGCTTTCTCTTTGCGGTTATAAGTACTTTAAAGATGGGTTTATAAATCACAGTCACACCTGTTGTTCTGGTGTTAGATATTATGATTAATTATTATTTGTATTTATTCATATCCTTGGTAGCTAATGGGCTTCCCTTGTGACTCAGCTGGTGAAGAATCCGCCTGCAGTGTGGGAGACATGGGTGATTCCTGCCTGGGTTGGGAAGATCCCCTGGAGAAGGGAAAGGCTACCCACTTCAGTATTCTGTCTAGAGAATTCCATGGACTGTATAATGCATGGGGTCTCAAAGAGTCAGACTCGGACTTTCACTTTCATTTTGGTAGCTAACAGGGGAAAAAAGAAAATCTCTTGGTTTAGGAGAGGAGGTGGGTCTTACCAAATGGTTAGAAATGGGTCTTTAATAAAATTTTATATTGTCAAAAAACACCCATCTGGAGTAGCATTTGCATTACTGTGCATGCCTGTGAGTATGTGTGTGTACTTAAAAAAAATTTGTTTTTCTCTTGTTTGCTCCTTTACCCTGTCACCTACCTCCAGGTAAAACAGAATCAACATGAAGAGCTGCAGAATGTAAGGAAGCACATTCACAATTGTTTCTCAAATCTTGGTTGCTTCCTTTTGCCACATCCTGGTCTTAAAGTTGCAACTAATCCTAGTTTTGATGGGAGATTGAAAGGTGGGAATTCCCATTCTTGTTAAAATCAGAACTCAAGTTTTAGAGACTGAAAGTTAAAAAAATAATATATATATATATGGTTCCTTAAAATTTCTCTTGTACTGGAGGATATTTCGATGCATTGTTAATGAAGTGATTGTAGTGCTCTCTTCGGTCTTTCTAGCTTTCCATTGGTTGGTTGCAAACACCTAGCATATTGACTAACATATTTTTTAATGTCTGTTGCCCAGCACTGATGTCCTAAAAATACTGAAGGCTAAGAACATTTCAGTATTTCATCTGATTGCAGTCTGCTAAAAAGCATTACCAATATATTGTATTGATATTATTAGATTTAAGTCTGTTTCGGGGTGATGGTATAATTTTCTGTGTATGTTTTAGGATTATTTTGAGCATGATACCAGAAGACTTGAGGATTAACAAAACTTTAACAGTGTGGCTAGAAAAACAAAATTTAGTTTTAATATTTAATACAGTTTCATGAATTGCCTGCCATTTGGAAAGGATAGTTTACTTAAAATACTTGATGTGGAATTTGTTTTGATAGTTCACAGTTTTTTTATTATTAGAGCTGACAGAATTATTGGAAGATGAAGAAAATGGGGTACTAGAGTTGGGGGGGCATTATATTTTTTCCTAGGAGATGTGTCAGTATGACAGGTTTGGATGAGTTTTTTGAAATGAATCTATACTTAAGTATCATACTCTTGTTTTAGAAAATAGAATCTCAACTCTTACCAATGGTGACTTCTTTTTTGTTTTTGTTGTTTTTACTAATATGTTGACTAATTTCATGCCCATCAGATATTGATGAAGAGTTTAAACGAGAGCTTCGAAATCTGGTTCCGTTGCTCCTTGCCCCAGAAAATTTGGTAGAAAAAGAGATAAGTGGATCTAAAGTCACTTGTAGAGATCTTGTAGAATACTTTAAGGTAGGAAAATGCTTACATTAATTGACTTTGTGTAAGTTAGAAATATAGTTGACTTAAAACTCATCTGTATGTTATAAAAATTTCTCATCTGTATTTTAAAGCAATGAAGTAAAATTTATAATTTTTTTTGCCTTGAATTGGATGTATCAATATTTTAGAATATTTAAGATTGTAGCAGACAACATGTATCTTCTACACAGTGATTTTATTTGTTTATACAGTTATCCTACTTTTTCTCCAGCTCTGATATGCAGAGAAGAACCATTCATAATATTATAATACCACTCTATCATTTGAAAATGATAATAGATGTTGGGAGCATAATTCTGCATCTTGAGTTCTCATAAAAAACCTCTCAGAGTCTGAGTACTTGATGAGAGCCTTTGAAAGTTATCAAAAGTGGGTTCTGAGCTTAAGTAAATTATTCATAGATTTTTTTTTTCCCCCCCTCTGCTCTCTAGTCTTTATAACTTGCTTGCCAGAGCAAGGCCACTGTTGAGGGTTGTGATTATTTGTAGTAGTTGTAGATGGATGGGAAAATACAGTTAATGAAAGAGGGTATTTTTGTGTTATTTAATGGACACTTGATCACTTTCATACTATCTTTGTTTAGTTATGAAATAATTTAAGAGTCAGATGAAAGTTGAGATGAAAGATTCCTATATGGAACTTAACTTAAAAATTTTCATCTTTCTTACTCTTAAACCACAAAGTAAAATACTGAGTTAAAATGTTTTGTTACATATTTATTTGAAACATTGGCAGTTTGGGAGTAGGAGAGAATTGTGGATTTCTTTTCATAGACTAGATGGCATTTTATATATAACTTTAAATATGAAACAACATTTCTGCCGAGTTGAAGTTATATTTAGAGATATTTCTCTAGGATATTATTTAGCAACACACATTTTTAATAATGTTGAGAATAGGATTAACTTTGTTGGAATGAAAGTTCCAACTTTTCGACTTTTCCTTTTAATAATGTGAATCATTTTTCTATCTAATGATTTTTCTTTGGGGATATGGAGCCAAAGTGCATAACCTATCAATATAATGAGTCTTCTGTATTTTTAGGCTTACATTAAAATTTATCAAGGAGAGGAACTTCCACATCCAAAGTCCATGCTTCAGGTAGTGTGTACGTTGTACATACATTTATGTATGAGGGAGAAAAATCTGCTTTAGAGAGAAATGTTGGAAATGGGGTGGTGCTTCTTTGCATGCAAATACATTTTAGATACTTAAGGCATGGGTCCTGAATATTTTGAGTTTTTGTAACTACAGATTGCAGAGCTTGTACACACACAGTACCTTCATAGAAATGAAGGTCCTTGGTGCTTTCTCTTCAGTTGCTCAAGAAGTGTAGGAAAATTTCTGTTTCAGAAGATAGCTTGATGTGGGCCTTGCTGAACCAAGCTGCTTCTCTTCTCTGGGTCTTTGACAACAATGAATGTTGTTTGAAATAGGCTTATTTTCTCTTTATTTTAATGAGTGACAGCTACTTCTAGTGACTATAGTTTTTTCTCTTTCTTTCTTTCTTTTTTTAAAAAGGTATTCTTTAGGGGCAATGTTATTTTAACCTGTTTCATTTTTTTAAAAATTGCTACTTTGGGCAGTTTCCTAGTTTTATAGTGGATTAAACTGTTTTTTCATAAAATCCATGTAGTAAACAGTTTTGTGGGTTTAAAAATGTATCCTGTGTCATACTGATTATAAGAGAAAGGACCATATGAGTAATTCTTAATTCTTTGCACCTAGAGACAGGACATATTTTAGGGCTGTATTTATTTAATTCTCCTGTAATTTCCTGGGCATATGTGTTCTATTCTACAAACTCACTTTAACAAATCTAAACAAAACAAAATTAGTCAGATAGTCCTATTAGAAACAGTTATTATATCCTTTATACTAGTGTTTCCTCCATTAGAAAGGAAAACTGGAAGTTGATAATATTTTTCTCAGACTTGTCACTGTACATAATTTATTGTCTTAATCAGCATTTATAGTCATCAGATATTTCACATAAAGTTGGCACATTTTATTTTTTAGGCAACAGCTGAAGCCAATAATCTTGCTGCAGTAGCAGGAGCAAGAGAGATCTATTGCAAAAGCATGGAGCAGGTTTGTGACTAACATTTATATTAGCACTAGAGTGAGAAGATTTTTATATTTAAAATCATTGAACCAGTTCATACTCCTTCTACACTGTCATGTTACATCATTCCCAAATTTTCTTTTATCATCTCTACTGAAAATAAACAAGATTAATTTTCATTGTTAAGAGTGCAGGATGAGAGTAGTAAGTTATTACATAGACCCCACTAAAATATTTTTTGACACATGATTCAGAGTGCTATTATCAGTAGCTTCTGATGTTAGTAACATTGTCCTAAGACCAATAGCAATTTTTGTGCTAAGCTTGCTAATTCAAATATTCAAGTACCTTTTTTATGTGTTACACCTCTTAACCCGCTTTCTTGCCAGCAGTCTTTTTTGGTGTATTGCTGGGTCAGCTGACATCAATACAGATTGTAGTGTAGTTCTTTTTGTCTTTATTGGTATATAGTTAATTGGAAAAATTTATTTTGCCTGAGTCAGTTAAATATATAAGAAATGCGTGGGTTATGATGACGTGTGTAGTATTACAAACAAATTTAAAACTAAACCATGTAGAAGGTTTAACTTCACTGATGAAATTTCTTTCAAGTGTGACATTTCCAGCATGTAATCTGTCCTACTGTCTGCACAGGTATGTGGTGGGGACAAGCCTTACATTGCACCTTCAGATCTGGAGCGAAAACACCTGGATCTTAAGGAAGTGGCGATTAAACAGTTTCGTTCAGTGAAAAAAATGGGTGGAGATGAATTCTGCCGTCGTTATCAGGACCAGCTTGAGGCTGAAATTGAAGAAACCTATGCAAATTTTATAAAGCACAATGATGGCAAAAATATCTTCTATGCTGCTCGTACCCCTGCCACACTGTTTGCGGTCATGTTTGCTATGTATATAATCTCAGGACTGACTGGCTTCGTTGGCCTAAACTCTATAGCCGTCTTGTGTAACCTTGTCATGGGGTTAGCACTGACGTCTCTTTGTACTTGGGCATATGTTAAATACTCTGGGGAGTTCAGAGAAATTGGAACAATGATTGATCAGATTGCTGAAACACTATGGGAACAGGTTGGTATCTATCTTTTGGTTTTTCAGTGACTAATCTTATCCTTGTGGCTCCCCACCCCTCCTCCAGTCCCCCATTCCCCACCCTCACCCCCAATATTTCCACACCTACTTTTTCTTTATATGGAGAATGGCAAAAGGATATTTTCTGTTTTGTTTAGATGCAAATCTGAATATATATAACCTGAAGAGTTTTTTTTCCTTTAAAGTTATAGTGTGCTTTGGTTGACTTATATCTGTAATACTCTGGATAGTTTCTTAGTTATAGGCCTGATTATACCAGACAAGTGGGCAGGACCAGAGTCTTTAAGGATTCCCCCCCCCTTTTTTTTTCTGAGAAAAGAAAGTTATGAAGGTAAGGAAATAAGTTTGGAAGTACAGTTCTTTTGAAGTTTCTTACTAGGATTGATAAGAAGCAATGCATGCCTATATTCCAGGAAAAATGGGTGATATTCAGGTCTTCATTGCCTTCCATGAAGATAGTAGTGGTTTACTGATGTACTTACTACAAAGAAAAATCTTATAGGGAATTCTTACAGCGAATAATCTTTGACTTCTGAACTACGGAAATGCTAATGAGCAAAGCAAAGTACCACAGCGAGCCAGCTTTTCTTAATCATAATCTGTTGCCTCAACCAGAATTCAAATCATGATTTTTTACCTCAAACCAGAATTCAAAGTTGGGCCTGACAAGTATCTACTAAGGAAAGCCTTGTTGTGTATCAGCCAACTGTTGTCTGGAATTGCCTGTGTTCAGAAAATTCCACTTAAGGATATTGTCATTAAAATGATCATCGTGAAATACCTGAGCATCATATCAAAAATGAAAGCTACAGTTATTACTGATGGACAATATAAAAGGCGTTTTCAGATACCATTTCTGGGCCGATGAAGTATTGGGCTTATTTGAAGATTTAAGATAATGCGGGCCCATGCTGGTTTTGGTTTTAAAGTCAAAGACTGAAGAAGTTGATTGATGCTGATTTTTCTACTAGTGTCATTATTATTTTATACAGTGACCCATTATATTAATTTGCATTTTATATTTCTTTAGAGAATTGCTCTATTCAGATGTGATTTGGAAGCTTATGTCTGGATATTTATTAAATTTTTATACCTTTAAAAAGTTCATTCTTTATATTCCTCTGATATGTTCTGACAGAAGATGGATTAAAAGTTATCACAACCTAAAAAAAAAAGAAAGCTATCACAGCATCACTTAAAGCATTATCTACTTTAAAAGTGTTGAATCATTATTAATTTTCTGCCACGTGGAATTTCGATAATAGTACAGTATCTTCTGAAAATCAGTCATCTCCAGTACAGCACTGATTCTAGGATTTTAGAGGTGCCACTGTCACAAAACAAATCAACGGAAGAATATAAAGTGTGTACAATTATTTTTAGTATAGTCGAGGTAAGATGATCAGTAGGCGGAAGGTCTATGCAGTGTCAACAAACCTTGTCTAAATTTTTTTGCATTTCTCTTTTCTTTTGCTTCAGAGGAGTCCCAGGAAGGTGAGAAACTATGAAGTCTCAAATTTTTATAGTCTTAATTAAACTTTAAATTCAAGGCCCTCTGAGTCATTCTCCTAACGAATCACTCCATGTTTTAGGTGTTTTCCAAACTGTTCGAAGTTACTAGACGTCGAATGGTTCATCGTGTTCTTTCGTCAGCACAGCGACAGAGACTGTCATCCAACAATAACAAGAAGAAAAATTAGACAGTATTTTTAACTTTTTTCCCTATCTGAAGTGTTCACACTTATACATGTAGGACAATAAGCAGGACCGTCTGGGCCGGTCTGCATAAATGCTGTATACATACCAGATTTGATGCTGCATATAGGGTATGGAATTGCACATCCATCTCATAGGAATTGTAATAGTTTGAATAGGAGGAAAGTAATTTTTGTTACATTATAAAATGTCTAACTGCATTATTTGTAGCATCATAATTTTTTTTGGGAGAAGCACCTTTTATTTCCCACATTCCTGGTTATTTTCTTCATTGCTTTGAATTGAATTTTTATATCTATTTTTATATGTAACTCTTTTTTTACCTCATGTTTTTATTTGTTTTGCACATTTCTCATACCACAGGTATTGAAGCCCCTGGGTGATAATTTGATGGAGGAAAACATAAGGCAGTCTGTAACAAACTCTATCAAAGCAGGCCTGACTGACCAGGTGTCTCATCATGCCAGATTAAAGACAGACTGACACTTCATCTCCTCATGGACTCCACTCTCCCTTTTTTTCATGCTTGCTGTACAATGAGAACTCAAATAAAAATAAACCAAAGTTTACAATCAACTGTAGAAGTAGTTTAGTATAACTGGCTTCACAGATGGCTGCCACAGAGTGTGACATTGTTTGTTGGTTTTAAGCATTCTGTTCATGGCTCCTGAGACATGATGATTGGCTGAGGAGCGTTAGTTTATCATGCACACTGGTGCCGTGTTTAATTCTTTTTTTTTCTTCTTCTTTGATGTTAGTGAAATTTGTCTTATGTAAAAGGATATTTCAGGGAAATATTTTAAGAAATCTATTTAGAGTCTTTTTAACACAGTGTCCCATTGAAATTTTAATTTTTAGAGAAGTTATGAATCACTGTAGCAAGATTCAGATTGGAATGACAATGAAGCCTTTATTGAGCCACGACATTAAAAGTATATATTGCTTTACTGCCTTCAATACCAGTATTACATAAATGCATGTATCAGAAATTTCACAGAAATTACATGACAACTCTTGTAGCTAAGAAAGTGATTCTGAAGTGTACATTTGTCTTGCCTTTTTAAATTTATAAACCTGCCCTAAAACGAGATGCATATCTCGGAAACTGAACTGTCTTTATGCAGTTTAGTCTTCATGTACATAAAATATGCCATTAATTTTATTGGGGGAGAAATTCCATCCAAAAATGTTGCCTACAGCTATGAGTTAAGAGTGTCTGTACAGTGTGTAGCTTTTATTTTCTAAAATCACAGATAGGGCATGTATATGAATTATAAATATATAAATACAATTTTGTATTAAAAGTTTTGTAGTTTATGGCAAAATCTGGTTCTGTGGTAGGCTAATGAGTACAGTCCCTGTGAAGGAATGTTTGTGGCTCATGTCAGTGTATGAATGCATAGACAATTTGAAGTTTTTGATATATTTGTGATATTTATCTTCTTGAGCACTGCAATCTCACTCTCCACCCCACCCCCCACCCTCGAGGGAATTCAATGGGAATGTTTATCGTGACTTTGTCCTCTGTTGCATTTTAAAGTTATTTTCTGTAATTTATTTTCAGTACATAATTAAAAATTTGTTGCATATATAAAATAGAACTTGTGATTTTTTTTTAAAGGAATTCTTCAAATATGTATTCCATTACATAAACCTATTTGTTTATACTGAAAAGAGCTTGAGTGAGGAATACCCATGTGAGAGCTGTAAGCTATTGTACCTCGAAGCTAAGCTTGTAAACAGTTATTTTTCTGTGTCTGTCTCTGTCAGGGAAAATTTGTGATTAGCTAGGGGACTTATTAATTTTTTTTTCTCTCTCTCTTTTCTGGTATATGTAAGGCTAACATTTTGCAGTACTTTTGTAGCCTTTTCTGTGAACACCTGTTTAAAGCACCTAGTTTGGTTTTTAAGTGAGGAGAACTCAGATGTTGAGTTGCATGGCCGAAAGCTCAAAATTTACTTTGGTATATATCTGCCCCCTCCCGCTTCAAATCCTGTTTTTATATGGATTGTGTTTGTTTCCATTTATTAGTAAACTGCTACCAACTCATCTGTTCTTTAAGAGAATCCACCTGAAAAGTGTCTTATTTCTTTTACTATGTTTTATGAATGTTGTGGACTGTTTTTATGAATGGAAAAAATAAAAAGTTTGTTGTATAATAGCAATTCTTCTGAAATTAAAGAGACACAGGTAACTGTTTTGTTTTTTTGTTTTTTTTTTTTAACAAAAGAATTGTGAAATCTAGACCATTGGATTTCTTAATATTTCTTGTTGGAAAGAGTATTTTCCCCAAAGATACAATTCTATTAAGGATTCCAAGAAAGTACTTTGGTTTCAGCTGGAAGACTGAATATTGTTAAGCAAGAAGCAGTAAAAGGGATTAAAGACAATTTCAAACTGTTTACTGAAATAATTTTGGTGTTAGTATATTTTCTGTGGTATAACTTTTTAGTAATTTATATTACAAGGGTTTTTTTTTTTGTTTGTTTTGTTTTTAAAGTAAACTGTCTTCCTCATTAAGATATAAATAACTTCTTTGGAAGAGATAGCAATTTGTGACCCTACTGTTGAGTATGCCTTATATATTTCTCGTGAAAATAGTCATCCTTGCTTCATTAAGTATATTCTGCTTGTGAAATGGAATAGCTGTAATTTTTGAGAATTTATATTATTTGGTGAACTTTCAGTCGTTTTACTTCCAGAAATGGGTGGCTTGAGCAGTTACTCTTGCTGTAGGTGTGACTGCTGCTGGAATTTGTTACATTGTTGCATTATTGCAGGGTTAAATGTTTTTTGGGTGGACTTAACTTGGTTAAGAACCTATTGAGAATATATCATAAACTTCCAGAAAGCACTATAATGTTACTGTTCAGTTCAGTCGCTCAGTTGTGTCCGACTCTTTGCGACCCCATGAATCGCAGCAGGCCAGGCCTCCCTGTCCATCACCAACTCCCAGAGTTCACTCAGACTCACCTCCATCGAGTCTGTGATGCCATCCAGCCATCTCATCTTCGGTCGTCCCCTTCTCCTGCCCCCAATCCGTCCCAGCATCAGAGTCTTTTCCAATGAGTGAACTCTTCGCATGAGGTGGCCAAAGTACTGTTAATGGTTCCCTAAGGTCAAAATGGGCTCATAGAAAGTTTTTAAGCAGTTGCTTAGTCTTTTGGCTTTCCGATTAGCTGTTGTCTGTTGTACACATTTTTAGGTCTCAGCAGTCTCATTCTTGGCGTGAGGTTTTTTTTCCTACTTTGACCAGGATTGCTCTGTGCACCTAAATGTTTTTCCATTTGTGTCCTAGTTGTGAGGTGATGGCGAACGTCGGCTTGGAGAGCTGGCAGCTGTTCCTGGCAGCCATCTACTTGGCCAGAATTTACTCATCAAATGACTGTCTTGGATTCAGTCTGGAGCCTCTGTCAGAAAGGGAACTTAACTTTGGGGAATTCTTGGCTTTTGGCAAACAAATCTACGTGAGGGCTTTCTCATGAAGGACAGAGAAATGCCACCTTCTCTACCTAAGTCTTTTATCAGATTTTAGGAATTTCTTCTCTCCAGATTTGCAGTTTGCTGAAATTTAGGATGAGGAATTGATCTACCCTTGACATACTTGAGGGCCATACAGCTCCTGTTAACATTCTTCAGTGAAAGCGAGGAGCTGACCAGGTCAAAAGTGCCTGAAGAGGAGTGTAAAAAAAAAGCTTAGGAGAAAGGGGGGAATCACAGCCTTCATATAGTCAGTCAAGCACTTGCACATATATTAATACTTTCTGTTCAACCATCGTGTTGTAGGAAACCACTTTAAAAAAGCTGTCTCAGGTGTCTCAGGCTTGCAAACCAGGATTCTGCCACTCCACACCAGGGGTTTGAGTCAGTGGAGAGTTTCAGACAGACGAGCGATACTCCTAACTCAAAACTGTCTTAGCTGCATTTTAAAATTACTAAAGATGGACAAGAAAGATTTTGTTAATACTGAAAAGCAAGGTGAAAATGACCCATAATACTATGTTTAAAAAGTGGTGTTAAGCAAGTAGTGGAAATCTCTCTGTCCTTTTGATTGTGTGTGCCAGAGGTAACCATATATTTGGTGTATGTGCTATGGAAAACTTCCCCTGTGCTTATTGACACATCTTTATGTATGCATAAGACATGGTTTTTATTTTATACAAAAATAGAATTACCCTGTACGTTATACATTTTTCCCATACAACACTGACCTTTTCTTGGGCTATTAAGTAATTCTTCAGTGCTGGCAGTTGCCTTGACCCTTCTGAGGGTCGATGGGTTTTGAGGAGAGAGCCCAGACCTTGGACCTTTTTATCTGTGCCGTTCTGCCCCCTACCACAGGACTGGGGAGAGAAGAAGCAGGTACTGGAGAAAATTTGTACTCTGTTTTGTTTGTCCATCTGCTGGCTCTGTTTGGCCAATTGACTAACAACTACTTCCTGAAGCTTGTCCATACTTCGATGGTGTGTGTGGGTCATCTGGACTGTGATTTGTGTGTGTGCTCAGTCATGTCTGACTCTATGCAACCCCATGGGCTGTAGGCCACCAGGCTCCTTTGTCCATGGGATTTCCAGGCAAGAATACTGCAGTGGGGTTGCCATTTACTTCTCCAGAGGATCTTCCTGACCCAGGGATTGAACCCAAATTTTCCTGCATTGGCAGGCAGATTTTTTACACTGTACCACCTGGGCTGTTATTTAAATAACAATTTTAAACTTTCTGAAAGTTTAAATGGTGAACAGTGTGGTCATTGTGGAGTAAAATGGTTCTGTAGCTACTGACAGCAAGAAAGGTCATCTAAAATGTCATAGTTTAGACTTTGCAATCGCAAAACGTGAAGACTCTGTAAATGTTTGGGTGACCTGGAGCTGGAAGAATACTTGAATTTAAGCTCGGCGGGGGGCGGGGGAGGGAGGAGATGAACCTTGGGGTTATAACAGCTTTGTTCCTTGCACCACCACTTCCAAGTATTGTGAACTTGGGCCAACGCTTAGGTAACGGTTGAGCCTCACTTTCATCTATTAAACGGAGGTAATACCTACCTCTCAGGGTTGTTAGGAAAATAGAACATAAAGTCCTCCTAGGCATTCTTTTGAATCCCTTTTATGGGGGATGATATTTGTGAAACGTGCATCTGTCTTAGAAATAATACCTACTCTTTAGTTTTACACCCTCTGCTTTCTGAAGAGAATAACCATGACTCTTGGATGGTGATAGTCATTGTGGAGAAAAACATTATCAGGAGTTCCTTTCCTCAACAGGACTAAGTTCCTTGGAAAGAAGAAACATCTTCTAGCCTTTTCATGCATATTTTAGCCTTTCATATTGTCTAGTATTTTTTTATATGTGGTAAATGTTCAGAATATTTGAACATGGGCTGGACTGGTCAACTGCATCCATTCATCCACCTTCTGTACTTAAACATCCACTATAGATGAGCTATACCATCTGCTGTAGATGGGCAAGGTGGTTATGTGGCAAATATGGCTTTACGCTCAACATTCAGAAAACGAAGATCATGGCATCTGGTCCCATCACTTCATGGGAAATAGATGGGGAAACAGTGGAAACAGTGTCAGACTTTATTTTTTGGGGCTCAAAAATCACTGCAGATGGTGACTGCAGCTATGAAATTAAAGGATGCTTGTTCCTTGGAAAAAAAAGCTATGACCAACCTAGATAGTATATTCAAAAGCAGAGACATTACTTTGCCAACAAAGGTCCGTCTAGTCAAGGCTATGGTTTTTCTAGTGGTCATGTATGGATGTAAGAGTTGAACTGTGAAGAAAGCTGAGCGCCAAAGAATTGATGGTTTTGAACTGTGGTGTTGGAGAAGACTCTTGAGAGTCCCTTGGACTGCAAGGAGATCCAACCAGTCCATTCTGAAGGAAATCGGCCCTGGGATTTCTTTGGAGGGAAAGATGCTAAAGCTGAAACTCCAGTACTTTGGCCACCTCATGCGAAGAGTTGACTCATTGGAAAAGACTGATGCTGGGAGGGATTAGGGGCAGGAGGAGAAGGTAACGACAGAGGATGAGATGGCTGGATGGCATCACTGACTTGATGGACGCGAGTCTGGGTGAACTCCGGGAGTTGGTGATGGACAGGGAGGCCTGGCGTGCTGTGATTCATGGGGTTGCAAAGAGTCGGACACGACTGAGTGACTGAACTGAACTGATGGACCCCCAAGTATCAGTGGTTGTGTTATTCCACCTTGGCCTCAAAATAAGGAACCATGATTATTAACTAAATCTCATAACTGAGGAAGTGAGGGTAGGCTACCCTTAGGGATTTGGATTATCTTTAGAATTTATACTGATCGAATGCAGCTTCTTCGGAGAAGGCAATGGCACCCCATCCCAGTACTCTTGCCTGGAAAATCCCATGGATCGGAGGAGCCTGGTGGGCTGCAGTCCATGGGGTCACTAAGTTGGACACGACTGAGCGACTTCACTTTCACTTTTCACTTTCATGCATTGGAGAAGGAAATGGCAACCCACTCTAGTGTTCTTGCCTGGAGAATCCCAGGGATGGGGGAGCCTGGTGGGCTGTCGTCTATGGGGTCGCACAGAGTCAGACATGACTGAAGTGACTTTGCAGCAGCAGCAGTAATGCAGCTTCTTAAGTATCTGCTCTTTGTGTGTGTGAATGTATAAATTTATAAAGTATTTCTGGATAAATGAGTGCGTGATTACTTAAACTGACACACAAATTTTATTTCTGAAACTCTAGCTATAAAAAGTCATTTCAAATTAAGTGTCTACTCTTAAGTTGTTACAGAACTGGATTTATAGACCTGCACAGTAAGGAGATGAATGTCTCTAGGAATGCTATCTGCTTAAAACAGAGGGGAGAGCTGTTAGTTCTGTTAGTGTTGAAGGTTTTACAGGAGGTAAGAAAACCAAATTATACATTTAGCCTCTAAACGAAATACTGCTGATGCTGATGTACTAATAATCTCGGGGTGGCTATTTTAACCTCAGTCTTTGATAGAGGAGTTATCTGAGACTCATAGAGGTTGGCCACTTTTACCAAACGGTTCTGGGATTCGAAGCCGGGTGTACTGGTTTTAGAGTCTAGATAGCCAGAAACTACCCTCCCTCTTGCACTGTTGTGAAGAATAAACAGTCCTGCACAGGCAGGGCAAGGGAGAAGGAAAGAGGTCAACAGTTAGGAGTGCAGCAGTGGACCGGTTGGGTTCCAGTGTAGGAGGTGGTTGTAGGGTGGAGAAGGATGGAGTGGTGGGAGAGAAAGTTGTGAAGACCCTGGTCAGATTATGAAGTCCTTTTACAGACCACATAGAGGGACTTGGCATGTAGATGTTAAGGATACATGGGTGATTCTTAGAAAAATGGAAGCAGTCAGTTAAGCAGCGGCTTTAATTGTCTTAGTTTCTCAAAGTACGGTTTTATTTTTAAATCAGTCACCTGGAAGTGCTTGTTTTAAATGCACATTGTTGCCCCACCCTACACTGTAATGAACTCGAATCTGTATTTCTGATAGGCCTCTCAGATCATTCTGATGTATACTGGAGCTTAATATCTGGTATTTTGAGAAGTAGGGTAATCAACTTCTGTTTTTTTTTTCCCTTTGGCAATTAAAAAAAATTTTTTTTTTCCTTTGAAATAGAATGTACAACCAAAAGAGCACAGGGCTTGCAGCAGTAGGGAGGATGGGGGGACACCAGAGCCCATTCTGGGGTAGGAATGTGTGCCTCT
Source organism: Redunca redunca (assembly GCA_006410935.1). NCBI lineage: Eukaryota > Metazoa > Chordata > Mammalia > Artiodactyla > Bovidae > Redunca > Redunca redunca. Next base: position 150,384 of record SJYQ01008251.1, read on the forward strand.
GATCCCTCTACCTGACACCTTTGCCAAGGAGGAAGGGTCTGTAAGCCAGAGATTATAGAAGGAGCAGGTCCTGCTTTAGGTACAGACCACCACCTCCACAGCAAGAAGCACAGACTGGCAGAGCCCTTGGAAATGAGACAGCTCCCCCATTCCCCTTCATCCATGCAGACTTACAGAAGTTCAGATAGGGAAATGTGTGCTAAGTCCCTTTAGTTGTGCCTGACTCTTTGCAACCCTGTTGACTGTACCCACCAGGCTCCTCTTGTCTGTGGGATTCTCCAGGCAAGAGAACTGGAGGTTGGTTGTGTTTTTTTTTTTGTTTTTTTTTTTTTGCCATTTTCTTCTCTTCTGGATCTTCCTGACCCATCCAGGGATTGAACTCATGTCTTACATGTCTCCTGCATTGGTAGGAAGCTTCTTTACCACTAGTGCCACCTGGGAAACCCCCAGATAGGGAAGGGCACACAACAAATCAGAGGTGAAGTCAGGACTAGGACACCTGGACAACTGTGCTCACAGGCCTGCATGTCCAGAGCAGATCATCAGACACACAAGTCAAGTGAATGACCCTGTGGCGAGAAATGGCTGTGGTTTCCTGGTAGCAGTGTGGTCCCTGACCTCAGCGAGAGGTTGCTGTGTAAAGGCCAAGAACGGGATCATGGTTATGCACCTCAGGACTTTTTAGCACCAGAGGGTGGAGCTCTCTGGCCAGCTCAGCTTCTGGGAGTTTCTCAGGAACTGGTGGTGCTGCCTGAAGGCCCCTGTGCCTTCACCTGGGGTGGGGGAAAGGAGAAGCCATGAGGGCTGGGTGAAGCCTTGTCCTGGTCCCAGCGAGGACACAGATGGTGAGAGCAGGTCAGAGTGGCATTTGTTGTTAGCGTCTGGGCAGCGGGCCTCGTCTCCAACAGGAGAGAGGGCTTAGAACCGTTTTTCCTCAGGCTGGCTGAGAGGTAACCAGCAGCTGTTTGTTCTGGAAGTCCCACCAGGTGGCCATGTTGGTTAGGACACCGGTGTACCTTAGCATGGCAAAAATGGTGGGTACTCCAGCCTCACGATACATGTTATACCGGAAGTAGACAGCTGGCGGCCTGCAGAAGACGGAGTCGATGAAGAGCTGCTGTTTCCGGCTGTCTGACTTGCGAGCCTCTTGGCTTACCGTGTGCTTCCTGGTGCGCCGTCAGAGTGCAGGTGAGGAGCCTGTGACAGGGAGGAGGCCGTGAACACAGTGGAAGCGTTTCGGGCACGCTGAAGTCCTCGGGAGAGGAGACATAGGTGAACACTAGCAGCGTGAGGTTCTCCACGAGGCTGAGGCTGGAGCGGAGGTGGTAAAGCGGGCACTAGCCCGGACACGGGAGGCGTAGCTGAAGTAGTGGTTCCGGTAGGTGAAGGCCACCAAGCGGTGGGGCGCCGAGTGCAGGCCGGTGTAGGGCCCGGGCACCTCTCGGCTGATGGCTGAGCTCACTGACGGAAGATAACTGGGCACCCCACAGTGTGGGGCCCTAATCTCCTTGAAGTGGAAGAGCAGAGACCAGGACACAGAAGAGGGAGCCGATAGTGGACTGCCGACTGTGACCGGGCCAGCAGGGTGACGTGGAGCCGGATCAGGGTCCCATGCCGGTCCAGCAACAGCGGGATCTGGTACATCTTGTCACACTCAGGCTGTGGTGGCAGGGAGGCAGGCTGGGAGCCAGGAGCACCCCGGGGATACTCAGACCCGGCCCAACTCTGCTGTTTTTATAACTAGGAAAGCTTCCTGCAGAGAGCTGAGATTGTGTTCTTTGGAAAGGATAGCAATTGACAGTAGATTAAAAGTTCATTCTTCAATATGAAAGTGAATATTGTCTTTCCCAAATTACAGACATATTTTTAACCTTCAGTTCAGTTCAGTCTCTCAGTTGTGTCCGGCTCTTTGCGACCTCATGAATCGCAGCATGCCAGGCCTCCCTGTCCATCACCAACTCCCGGAGTTCACCCAGACTCGCGTCCATCGAGTCAGTGATGCCATCCAGCCATCTCAACTTCGGTCGTCCCCTTTTTCTCCTACCCCCAATCCCTCCCAGCATCAGAGTCTTTTCCAATGAGTCAACTCTTCGCATGAGGTGGCCAAAGTACTGGAGTTTCAGCCTTAGCATCATTCCCTCCAAAGAAATCCCAGGGCCAATCTCCTTCAGAATGGACNGTGAGATGAGTGCAATTGTGCGGTAGTTTGAGCATTCCTTGGCATTGCCTTTCTTTGGAATTGGAATGAAAACTGACCTTTTCCAGTCCTGTGGCCACTGCTGAGTTTTCCGAATTTGTTGGCATATTGAGTGCAGACCTTCTTTTTTGTTTTTGTGTTTTTGTTTTTGTTTTTTTGTTCAAGACATGAAAGGGATTAAGTCATGACTGTACAGTAAATCCTCAAGTAATGTCAAGAGTTGAGGAAAGTAGATTGGTTTAACTACCTCACCTCCATTTAGTTTTCATGCCAAAGGGAATAATTTTCCCTTCTCTTTTTTATTTTTAAGTTATGAAAGTATGATTACACATTTACAGGAGACTTGGAAAATACAGAATGAGGTTACATATAGTTCCACTATATATTATAATTATTTTTTAAGTAGATGAATTAAAACTTTTAGATGGAATTTCAATATCAACCTTAGGCATTCTTTTAAACTGTCAGTCTGTTTCCCCAGCTTTGGACTGATTCTCCCTTAAAATACTTCCCTTGAGCTGTAGTTTTAGCCACAGCTGATCATCACAATTATCTTATTTCATTTCATTAGGGAAGTATTTAAGAATGATAAGAGACTTTTCATAGTGTTCCTTATTTCAACTTTGAAGGCAAAGAAAAGAACCCAGGGCTAAATAATAAAATTGTCTCTGAATCCGCAGAGATTATATCTCTTATCAAAGTATAATCTTCAAAAAAATCAAACTTCACTGTGAATATTTGTCAAATTTATTCACCTCCTAAATGAGGAAACTGATAAGGTGGCAAAGCTGGTTGGAAGCATAATTGGAGAAACAGGAGTTATGTAGTCTACCAGAAAAGGTGTTTTGAAATGAGTGTGCTGAGTGATCTAAGCCTTCCAAAGTGAATAGCAAAGTCAAACCTCTAGGTTAGCGAGTCTCAAGGACTTTTATTCTTAGGACCCCTTAGATTCTTAAAAACTGAGGATCCCAAGTGATCTGTCAATATTAACCTTATTAGACACTAAAACAAAAATGTTTAAATCTTAGTTATAGTAGGCTCTTGAACAAGGTGGGGGTCAGGGTTACCCACCCTCCCCACAGTCAAAACTCCAGGAATCACTTTAGAGTCCACCCTTCATCCTGGGTTCTGCTTCTCTGGATTCAACCAGCCATAGATTATGTAGCACAGCAGCGGGTATCTAACGAAACTGTTGTTGTTGTTGTTAGCCATTCTCTTCTCCAGCAGATCTTCCCAACCCAGGGACTGAACCCGTTGCTCCTGCTTGGCAGATGGATTCTTTACCATTCAGACACCAGGGAAGACCCTACAGAAAAATATCTGTGTATAACAGACTTGTGAGGTCCAAATCTATATTTTTCAGGGGTCAACTGTATTTTCTTAAAAGATTTTTTTCTTTTATGTGGATCACTATTTTTTAAAAGTCTTTATTGAATTTGTTGCAATAATTTTTCTGTTTTCTGGGCTTTTTTTTGTTTTTGCCATGAGGCATGTAGGATCTCAGCTCCCTGACAAAGGATCCCATTGCATTGGAAGGCGAAGTCTTAACTGCTAGACTGCTAGAGAAGTCCCAAAGGTCAACCATATTTTAAAAATAAAAAGAACAAGCCTTTAACATTTTTAAATGAAAAATAACTTCAGATATGTTTTCAGAAAAAAGGCATTTTTACACTTTTGCAAGAAGAACACTAAACTGGCTTATCAGAAGACAGCTGAATTCTCATATCAATTTCTTCATTCACATGTTGCAATAGTTGTTTTGGTTGAAGTATATGAGGAAAATCTGACCTCATACTTATGTAGTTGGAAAGGGAGGACCTTACAGAGTCCCAAAATGTCTTGGGAAATCTCAGGAGTCCTTAGATTACACTTGAACCACTACCCTTTATTAAAAAATACCCTTGGCAGGCATGTTAAACAATGCCCCAGCAGAACTTTGAAAGTACATGCTGTACTGTCTTTTGCTTATTTCCAAGTTTTGGATGATTTTTCTTAATATTTCAAAGCCTATGTTATACTCCTCTCACCAGAAACAGATTGGGTCAGACAGACCAAATTCCATTTGTGAACAGTGAGAATTGGGACTACATTGTAAACACATTTCTTTAAACAATCCCCCCAAGCAAAAATGTCTTTTTTCCCTCTCAATGTAAAATGCACAAAATTTAGAAAATATAAAAGACAATTATCTTTAGTACTTTGAACTTATTGGAGGTAAACACTGATACCTTCTTGTAAAAATTTCCTTCAGTCTGTCATCTGTGTTGGTATATAGAATGAAAGTAAAAGTTGCTCAGCCATGTCCAACTCTTTGTGACCCCATGGTGGAATTCTCCAGGCCAGAATACTGGATCAGGTAGCCTTTCCCTTCTTCAGGGGATCTTCCCAATCCATGGATCGAACCCAGGTCTTCTGCATTGCAGGAGGATTATTTACCAGCTGAACCACCAGGGAAGCCCAAGAATACTGAAGTGGGTAGTCTATCCCTTCTCCAGGGGATCTTCCCAAACCAGGAATCAAATGAGGGTCTCCTGAATTGCAGGCAGTGTTGGTGTATAAAAGTAAGCATATGTTTGAATTTGAGAGCATGTTTTTTTAAAAAATTTTAATATATTTTTAAAATTTAACATATCACAAGCCTTTTTCATGACAGTAAATCATGTCCTAAGTTTTTTAACAGCTGTTTTATTTTGTTATAATTTATTTACTTAGTTTCATAATGTATACTTGACTCTTCATTCTTGGTATGTTCATAACACAGCAGTGAATAACTCTGTACCTACGTCTTTGTGGACATCTCTGCTAATAACTTGGAGACTGGGACAAATCCTAGAAATAGAATTACTGACCTGTAGAAGTCTTATACCAGTTTACACCTCCTTTAGTGGTGTTTGAGAATATTGTGCCATCACCAGTGCTTTTAGGACCAACCCCATCATGTTCCTGTCATCCATCTACCATCAGAAAATGAAGTCATTTATCTTCTTACTGCTTCATTTACCATTGAATCCAGTAGTTCTCATTCTTGTCTGTATATCAGGATCACCGCACCCAGCCAACCCTGGAGATTGTGTTTCAGGTGGTCTGTGGCACAGGCTTCATTTTCTAAAAGTTCCCCAGGTGATCCTGTTGTACACGTAAGACTGAAGACCCTCCACTGCCCTCCTGCCCCTTCCTCTGTGCTGTCTACAGCCCAGTCCCTCTGTGTTCTCTGTTTATGTCTTGCCTTAATTGAAACTGGGTTTACTCTTGCACTCCCTCAGTAGGTTGTCTCCCTACAGCCTTTTCAAGGGTGGTTTTCACCACACCTGTGTTCTTCAGGTCCTGAAGGAGGGTTAGATTAACTATGCTGCTGATTGAGAGTCCCCTGGACTGCAAGGAGATCCAACCAGTCCATTCTGAAGGAGATCAGCTCTGGGATTTCTTTGGAAGGAATGATGCTAAAGCTGAAACTCCAGTACTTTGGCCACCTCATGCAAAGAGTTGACTCACTGGAAAAACTCTGATGCTGGGAGGGATTGGGGGCAGGAGGAGAAGGGGACGACCATGGATGAGATGGCTGGATGGCATCACTGACTCGATGGACATGAGTTTGAGTGAACTCCAGGAGTTGGTGATGGACAGGAAGGCCTGGCGTGCTGTGATTCATGGGGTTGCAAAGAGTCAGACACGACTGAGCGACTGAACTGAACTGATTACTGATTCAAATATTTTTTTCTTCCATTAACTCACCACAAACAAACCAGCTTCTTTAGAGCTGTCAGACTTTTCCACTCCTCACCCCAACTTGGTACTGCCACTTGCCACACCTCTCCTTCACTGATAACTACAGCACTTGGCCTGCAGTGCTTCTTTTCTGCTCCTTCTGTGGTCATTCTTGGCAACTGTAACACCACAGAAGTGACCCATCACATACCTTAACTTTTTTCAGCTCCCAAGATATCTTTTTTCCACTCCATTTCCATCTGGTCCTAAGTAGGACTAGTCCCTATAGTCTTACTATATCCATACTGCCTCCCAAATCTAAATTTTTGACAGTTATCACTCCTAACCTTTCAACTCATTTACTCCTATATTTCCTTTCAAGCAATCCTCTGATCTCATCAAAACCTTATTCTCTGGCCTTACCACTTATTCATACATATCACACTCATCTCACTTCCTTTCTTACTCAGCTTAGATACAATGGTCCAGCATGACAACCATTCTTCTCTTTTTTTAAAAATTTGGCCGTGCCGTGTGGGATCTTAGTTTCCCCACCAGGGATGGAACCCGTGGCCCTGGCATTGGAAGTGCAGAGTCTTAACCACTGGACCTCCAGGGAAGTCCCAGTTATTCTTGTATATATATTCTTAGTCTCTTTGTGGTGTGTATGCGTGTTAGTCGCTCAGTCGTGTCTGACTCTTTGTGACCCCATGGACTGTAGCCCACCAGGCTCCTCTGTCCATGGGATTTTCCAGGCAAGAATAACTGGAGTGGGTTCCCATTTCCTTCTCCAGGAGATTCCTGACCCAGGGGTCAATCCTGTGTCTCTTGTGTCTCCTGCATTTGCCACTTAAGTCACCTGAGAAGCCACAAGAATGTGGTAAGTGTTACAGAAAAAAAAAAATCAGGATGAGGAGTGCTGGGGGTAGGGAGGTTTAATTAATTAATTAAAAAATTGTGGCATAATTTACATAAGATGCATACATCTTGTACAGCTCAGTTTTCACAAATGTACACACCTACATAACTACCACATAGGTAAAAACATAGAAGCTTCCCACTGTTCCAGAAAGTTTCCATATGCCCCCTTTCCATAGGTAGTTCCATGTCAGTCCTCCTGTTATTGGGGAGTGGGGAACTGACCTATTTTCTGTTACTCTGTTTTGCCTGATTTTGAACTTTATCTGCATGAATTCACGCATATGTATGCTTGGGTCTGGTTTCCTTCAGCTTCAGCCAACACTGAACATTTGTAGTGCTGAGTTGTTGCCAGGATTCATGTTTTAGTAGCCACTCTATTGCATCCCACTGATAGATATGCATGTATATGTCCGTGGATGACATCTGAACTGATTCCAGTTTGGGTAGCTGTGACATTCCCGTGCACGTCTCTTGGGTGGGTTGTAGGAGAAGAACTGCCTAGTTGAAGGGTTGAAAAGGAAGGTCCTGTTCACCTCTTTGCCCAGGGGCCTGAGGCATAACCTAAAGCACTTTCTTTCTTTCTCTCTCTCTTTCTTTTTTTAAAAAAATATTTGCTTTAAGTTATGAAAGTAAAATAACACATTTACAGGAGACTTGGAAAATACAGAACAAAGTTACATATAGTTCCATGTATATGAAGATTTTTCGTTGGAGGACTTTGCTGGCAGCTCAGCAGTACGGGACCTGCTTGCCAGTGCACGTGGGCTCTTCACTGAGCCTGCGCCACAGCTGTTGAACCTGTGCTCTAGAGCCCCTGCCCTGCGACAAGAGAAGCCACTGTAATGAGCAGCCTGAGCGCCGCAACTAGAGAGAAAGCCCACACAGCAACAAAGACCCAGCACGGCCAACAAATAAGTAAATAATTACAGAAGGATCTTTAGTTGGAGAGTTCAATGTCAAACTCTCCAAAATTAATAGAATGAATATACAGAGAAGCAGAAGGATATATAGACCTGAAAAGCACTGTGAACCAGTTCAACATAATTAATATTTATAAAATTTTCACACAACAGTAGGATACAAATTCTATTGAAGTTCCCATAGACTGCAAACTAGGAGACACTGGAACGTATCCAGGGACATAAAACAAAGTGCAAAATTGTCATAGTCTAAAGGTATTAAAATCATGTAAAGTCTGTTCTCTTATCACTGTGGAATTATACTAGAAATCAATATCTAAAGATATTTGAAAATACCCCACATGGTTTCAAGTATGGTGTGACATTTACCAAGAGAGATCTTCGACTTAGCCATCAAGAGCCTCAAAGTTAGACTGAAAAAAACACATTGGGTGACTGCACAAAAGAAAGCATTTAAATGAGAAATCAGTGTCAAGATGATAAATTAATATTAATGATACTTTAAACAAAATCCCATATATTTGGAAATTAAATGCCACTTTTAAATGACGATTGCATCTAAGAAGCCATAACAAGGAAAATGAGAAAATGTTTATAATAGAATAAAAATGGAAAGAGTACTTACCAGAATGTGCTGCACGCAGCTGAAGTTGCTCAATGCAATTAAATACAATGGGGATCTTGAAGAAGGTATGAAAACAAATAATTGGACACAAGCATAAAATTTTGTGACATTTGAACAAAATCTGTACTTTAATGATGCTGTAGAGGTTTACTGTTTTAAGTGGGATGATGGAGGTGCGATTCATCGTGAAGGTGACATTTGAACCAAGACTTGGAGGAGGTGAGGCAATGAACCATACAGATATTGCAGGGAAGAGTATGCCAGGAAAAAGGAAGTACTGGGGCCTGAGGAATGAGGGTGCATATCCTGTGAAAGGGATCAGTCAGGCTCTTAGGGGTCAGGTCATGTAGGGCTTCTACACAGTTAAAAGTAAGTTTTAGTAGAAGGCAAACTGGAAACTATTAGGGCATTTTGAGCAGAAGAGTGATAGGAACTGATTTTGACTGGGTCATTTTGGTTGTTGGAATGCGACTAGATTGTAGGGGGGTGGGCAGGGCAGAAAAAGAAAAAGATCAATTAGGAAGTGATGGAAATAGTCCAGATGAGAGATGATGATGATTGTGGGTCAGATGGTAAGAAATAGATTAGGGATATACTTGGAAAAATGTCAAAGGACCGACAAAGGTCTGTCTAGTCAAAGCTATGGTTTTTCCTGTAGTCATGTATGGATGTGAGAGCTGGATCATAAAGAAAGCTGAGTGAAGAATTGATGCTTTTGAACTGTGGTGTTGGAGAAGACTTTTGAGAGTTCCTCGGACTGCAAGGAGATCAAACCAGTCTATCCTAAAGGAAATCAATCCCGAATATTCATTGGAAGGACTGATGCTGAAGCTGAAATTCCAATACTTTGGCCATGTGATGCAAAGGACTGACCTATTGGAAAAGACCCTGATGCTGGGAAAGATTGAAGGCAGGAGGAGAAGGGGATGACAGAGAATAAGATGGTTGGATGGCATCATTGACTCGGTGGACTTGGGTTCATCCCAGAGCAAGCTCTGGGAGTTGGTGATGGACAGGGAAGCCTGGCATGCTGCAGTCCATGGGGTGACAAAGAGTTAGACATGACTGAACAGCTAACTGAATTGACAGTTTGATGAAATAATAAGCCATAATATAATGTTTTTAAAAATATAAGACATTTGTATTATTTCTAGGCTTTACAACAGTGCTTGAAATTTTTCAAGGATGATAAAACTGAGTTTGAGAGAGGCAAAGCAAATTGCCTTAGGCACTTAGTTCTCACAACAGAATCCTCTCTAGCTAGTTTACATGGGAAGGGATTCACAAAGGCTCTTCAAAGTTTGCAGAATTTTTGGAGAAGCTAGGCTGAGCTGCTAGGAACAACAGATCACAGAACCACAGATCAGATTCGACCATGTAATGGAGCCGCAGGCAAAACAAATGGACTCTGCTGTGGACAGAGGAGACAGTTCCATTACCACTGGCTTCAGAACCAGCTACCTTTGCTTCCCTGGACGTTCTCCCCCCCCCCCCCCCCCCNCCCCCCCCCGCCGCCCCCGAAATCTTGCTTTCAAAACAAAGTCTTGCACGTGTATTTCTGATTGGTAGACTTTAATACACTTACATTAATTTCAAAATTTCAAATGTATCTTTGAAATGAATTTAAAATGCATTCAATATTTCAATACATTTAAAAAACCCATTTCCAATGAGGGAGGTAAGATTTATATTGGGGGAATTATCCAAGTGAGAAGAAGCTGTTCTAGAGATCCAGGAAGGTATAAATGTTCACCGCAATCACTCTGTGGATGCCCTACATCAGTGTACACGCTTCCTCCATCCTTAAACCTCCAGCCTGCAGAACACAGTCTTGCTCCTCAAAAGGGGAAGCCCCTAGTTTCAGTGGATTGCATTCAGATCTATATTCAGGATTTTGGTTTGCTGTTCATTCTTCTCATTTAAACACACTCTTTTCTTAATGCCTTGGAAAGTGAAAGTTAAGTCTCTCAGTTGTGTCCAACTCTTTGTGACCCCATGACTATAGCCTGCCAGGCTCCTCCATCCATGGGATTTTCCAGGTAAGAATACTGGAGTAGGGTGCCATTTCCTTCTCCAGGGGGTCTTCCTGACACAGTGAACGAACCCGGGTCTCCCACATTGCAGGCAGACTCTTTATATCTGAGCCACCAGGGAATCCCTCCCCTGGATAATTTATAAATTACCCTGGATAATTTATAAAATATATCAACAGAGACTATATACAATATATATTGGGGAATGGAGAGGAGAAAGATTTAGATTTACTTAGATTTATATAACATAACTCACCGGCAAGGGGAAATATAAGAATACAGTTAATATTTATTTTCTCCATGTTGCCTTGGCCTCAGCCATAACTTGGTTTGCCTTTACCTGGTTCAGTTCAGTCACTTAGTTATATCCGACTCTTTGCAACCCATGGACTGCAGCATGCCAGGCTTCCCTGTTCATCACCAACTCCCAGAGCTTGCTCAGACTCATGTCCTTTGAGTCGCTGATGCCATCCAACCATCCTATCCTCTGTCAGCCCCCTTTCCTCTTGCCTTCAATCTTTCCTAGCATCAGGGTCTTTTCCAAAGAGTCAGTTCTTTACACCACATGGCCAAAGTATTGGAGATTCAGCTTCAGCATCAGTCCTTCCAATGAATATTCAGAACTGATCTCCTTTAGGATTGACTGGTTGGATCTCCTTGCAGTCCAAGGGACTCTCAAGAGTCTTCTCCAACACCACAGTTCAAAAGCATCAATTCTTCGCTCAGCTTTCTTTATGATCCAACTCTCACATCCATACATGACTACTGGAAAAACCATAGCTTTGACTAGATGGACCTTTGTCGGTAAAGTAATGTCTCTGCTTTCAATATGCTATCTAGGTTGGTCATAACTTTTCTTCCAAGGAGCAAGCGTCTTTTAATTTCATGGCTGCAATCACCATCTGCAGTGATTTTGGAGCCCAAGAAAATAAAGTCTCTCACTGTTTCCATTGTTTCTCCATCTATTTCCCATGAAGTGATGGGACCGGATGCCATGATCTTAGTTTTTTGAATGTTGAGTTTTAAGCCAACTTTTTCACTCTCCTCTTTCACTTTCATCAAGAGGCTCTTTAGTTCCTCTTCACTTTCTGCCATAAGGGTGGTGTCATCTGCATATCTGGGGTTATTGATATTTCTCCCGACAATCTTGATTCCAGCTTGTGCTTCATTCAGTTCGGCATTTCACATGATATACTCTGCATATAAGTTAAAAAAGCAAGGTGACAATATACAGCCTTGATGTACTCCTTTCCCAATTTGGAACCAGTCTGTTGTTCCATGTCCAGTTTTAACTGTTGCTTCTTGACCTGCACACATATTTCTCAGGAGACAGGTAAGGTTGTCTGGTATTCCCACCTCTTTAAGAATTTTCCACAGTTTGTTGTGATCCACACAGTAAAAGGCTTTAGTGTAGTCAATGAAGCAGAAGTAGATGTTTTTCTGGAATTCTTTTGTTTTTTCTGTGATACAATGGATGTTGGCAACTTGGTCTCTGGTTCCTGTGTCTTTTCTAAATCCAGCTTGAACATCTGAAAGTTCTTGGTTCACATACTGTTGAAGCCTAGCTTGGAGAATTTTGAGCATTACTTTGCTAACGTCTTTACCTGGTGGAGGGTTTTTATTCCTGAGGATCTGAGTCCCGGGTGACCTTCTGTTTCTCTGAGGTTGCCTTAGTCACGTTAACTTTCACCATTTGATGGGGAAGTACAAGGAGGACACTTTAGTTTTGAACAATCCTCCAGCCTGTCTCAGGAAGCGGAGCTATTTCCCTAACACCCAGGATCAGTGACCCCAGCTGAAATGAAACCATCCCCCTTTCACCCCATTTTATTTGTTTGTTTAGTGCTGTGGTACAAGGAACCTGAAATGACCAAGCGCCTGTTTCCACTGGTAGATACCCCTGGTGGAAACATTTCTCTATTGGACATTTTCTATATCACATGCACTGGCATGCACTGGCACATATTTATATTCCTTTCAGAATTGTTCTGCATACACTGGTTGTTTTGACTCATCAGAGAAACCTAAGTTTCCAGGTAGGTACAGTTCAGTCAGTTCAGTTCAGTCGCTCAGTCGTGTTCGAATCTTTGCGACCCCATGAATCGCAGCACGCCAGGCCTCCCTGTCCATCAGCAACTCCCGGAGTTCACTCAAACTCACGTCCATCAGGTCGGTGATGCCATCCAGCCATCTCATCCTCTGTCGTCCCCTTCTCCTCCAGCCCCCAATCCCTCCCAGCATCAGGGTCTTTTCCAATGAGTCAACTCTTCTCATGAGGTGGCCAAACTACTGGAGTTTCAGCTTTAGCATCATTCCTTCCAAAGAAATCCCAGGGTTGATCTCCTTTAGAATGGACTGGTTGGATCTCCTTGCAGTCCAAGGGACACTCAAGAGTCTTCTCCAACACCACAGTTCAAAAGCATCAATTCTTTGGCGCTCAGCTTTCTTCAGAGTCCAACTCTCACTTCTATACATGACCACTGGAAAAACCATAGCCTTGACTAGACGGACCTTAGTTGGCAGAGTAATGTCTCTGCTTTTGAATATGCTATCTAGGTTGGTCATAACTTTCCTTCCAAGGAGTAAGTGTCTTTTAATTTCATGGCTGCAATCACCATCTGCAGTGATTTTGGAGCCCAAACAAATAAAAGTCTGACACTGTTTCCCCATCTATTTCCCATGAAGTGATAGGACCAGGTTGGTATAGAGATATAATAAATGTCAAAATCTTTTTCCTAATGTGACTCTCTTCAGATTCAATAAATCCACCCCCAACTAAAGATGATGCCTATAAGAAAAAGAAGGAAGAAGGGAGAAGAGCTGTTTAGTAATGGAGAGCTGCCTCAAGATTTGATGACTGTGGAAAATTATGAAAGAGATGGGAATACCAGACCACTTAACCTGCCTCTTGAGAAATCTGTATGCAGGCCAGGAAGCAACAGTTAGAACTGGACATGGAACAACAGACTGGTTCCAAATAGGAAAAGGAGTACATCAAGGCTGTATATTGTCACCCTGCTTTTTTAACTTCTATGCAGAGTACATCATGAGAAACGCTGGGCTGGAAGAAGCACAAGCTGGAATCAAGATTGTCGGGAGAAATATCAATAACCTCAGATATGCAGATGACACCACCCTTATGGCAGAAAGTGAAGAGGAACTAAAAAGCCTCTTGATGAAAGTGAAAGAGGAGAGTGAAAAAGTTGGCTTAAAGCTCAACATTCAGAAAACGAAGATCATGGCATCCGATCCTATCACTCCATGGGAAATAGATGGAGAAACAGTGGAAAGAGTGTCAGACTTGATGTTTTTGGGCTCCAAAATCACTGCAGATGGTGATTGCAGCCATGAAATTAAAAGATGCTTGCTCCTTGGAAGAAAAGTTATGAGCAACCTAGATAGCATATTCAAAAGCAGAGACATTACTCTGCTGACTAAGGTCTGTCTAGTCAAGGCTATGGTTTTTCCTGTGGTCATGTATGGATGTGAGAGTTGGACTGTGAAGAAGGCTGAGCGCCAAAGAATTGATGCTTTCTGTGGTGTTGGAGAAGACTCTTGAGAGTCCCTTGGCCTGCAAGGAGATCCAACCAGTCCATTCTGAAGGAGATTGGCCCCGGGATTTCTTTGGAAGGACTGATGCTAAAGCTGAAACTCCAGTAGTTTGGCCACCTCATGAGAAGAGTTGACTCACTGGAAAAGACTTTGATGCTGGGAGGGATTGGGGGCAGGACGACAGAGGATGAAGTGGCTGGATGGCATCACCGACTCGATGGACGTGAGTTTGAGTGAACTCTCGGAGTTGGCGATGGACAGGGAGGCCTGGCATGCTGCGATTCATGGGGTCGCAAAGAATTGGACACGACTGAGCAACTGAACTGAACTGAACTGGAAGAATATGGTGACTTCCCTTTGGGAACATTATAGAACTTTTTAAATTTTAAAAAATATTTATTGTTTTACTTATTTATTTTTGGTTGTATAATTCTCAGTTGCAACATGTGGGATCTAGTTTTCTTATCAGGGATTGAACCTGCCCCCCTGCTTTGGGATGAAAGTCACTGGACCACTAGGGAATCCCAGAACACTGTAGAATTCTTGAGTTGGATGGGTGGGTCAGGGTAAAGCCCTTCTATTTCAAAGGATCTATCTCTGTCCTTACTTTCATTGATGCTTGGGAGATACACAGATTGTGACTGATTGTGACCTTAGGACTAGCAGCAGGGATCTCTGAGAACAGATGAAAGATAACACTGAGAACTTTATATCTTAATCAGCTCTGCCATCTTGGAATCCATCATATGGTTTTTATTTTTTTAACCTTGCAGCTTTTAGATCCTAAGCTCTCAAAGTTTTATTTTTTTGGCAGTAAGCAACATTCAGAAAATCTATCTTTATTGTTAAGTCTGAATATTCCAATTTATTAATTTGTTTAACCCAGTGGAATTATTAGAGGACATCAGGCATGTCTAATTGCCATCAATTTATTTCAAAGTTATGAACAGTGAATTGCAAAACATTTCTTTCCTTGGGGCTATATACTCTCTGTATTATGCCTCTGCAAACAGAGTATGCAAGCCTATTTTCTTTTCTGTTTGTGTATGCATTTGGCACATTAGTCAAGTGCCTGCTACATTCCAGCTAATTTCATGCAGGGGACATACTGGTGACCCGCAGGCACAGTCTTTTTGCCATAGCCTTTCCATTCTAGCAAGGGATGCTGCTGCTGCTAAGCTGCTAAGTCACGTCAGTCGTGTCCGACTCTGTGTGACCCCATAGATGGCAGCCCACCAGGCTCCCCCATCGCTGTGATTCTCCAAGCAAGAACACTGGAGTGGGTTGCCATTTCCTTCTCCGTGCATGAAAGTGAAAAGTGAAAGTGAAGTCACTCAGTCGTGTCCGACTCTTTGAGACCCCATGGACTGCAGCTACCAGGCTCCTCTGTCCATGGGATTTGCCAGGCAAGAGTACTGGAGTGGGGTGCCATCGCCTTCTCCGAGCAAGGGATGCTGTTGCTGCTAAGTCACTTCAGTCATGTCGGACTCTGTGTGACCCCATAGATGGCCGCCCACCAGACTCCCTTGTCCCTGGGATTCTCCAGGCAAGAACACTGGAGTGGGTTGCCATTTCCATCTCCAGTGCATGAAAGTGAAAAGTGAAAGCGAAGTCGCTCAGTCGTGTCTGACTCTTCGAGACCCCATGGATGCTAGTACACACCAAAATCAGCTCTATCTCCTGCTGCAGTTAGGATGTCCTGTCATTTACCTAGATTACAGCAGGGGGCAGATAAAGTCCATCTTTCAAAGTCATTTGTGGCAACCCAGCATTTTAGATGATAGCAGATTAGAATTGTTACTTCAGTTTTTGAAAGAAACTGGAATCTAGTTTTGCATTTTGCTTAGGCCTTACCTGACTTTGGGTATCTCTGGTATCAAATCTGGGAAAAAGTCAAACTACAGGAACATTTTCTCTTCGTATTCAATGAACATCTGAATTCAGACTTCAGAGTAAGTATTTTTGGGGAATAGTTGTGAGGGATGCTTCCTAAGTAAAGAGATTTTATTCTCAATGCTTTAAAAAATAACAACTATTAAGTAGATTTAATATTAACTTATATAATATTGTCTACAAATCTGATTTTTTAATTTAGATGTTTGCTTAAACTGAGTTGTAGCCACGCTTTGATTTTTGATGAGAGAATGAGTAGAGAGACCATTGTTTTCTTTAGCTAACCTTATTCCCATTTCAGAAATAGTAGCAACTCCCACATCCCTTCAGAGTGAATAAGAGGAAATGTTAGAAATGTAGAGAAAGAAACTGCACATGCATGTGTGTGTGTGTGTGTGTGTGTGTGTGTGTGTGACATATTGTTATGGCCGTGAGAATGCATCAGAGGAGCAGAAGAGAGAAAGGACCAGGGATGTGGGGTGTTGCATTTTGGCCAAAGACCTTGAGAGAATATTCTACTTTTGGACTTTTTAATGGTATATTAGGTTTGCTGGGTACTCTAAAGCAGTAAGTATTCAATTGCGCTATGAAGCTAGGCATTGGGCTTTTCTACACAAAGGAAAATCTGAGTTAGAACGGAGAATTACCTGAGCAGATGCCTTTTATCAACCAGCACCTTGCTGGGCTTGTTCTTTAAGCTACGGCTTCCTTGGCCCTCCTGTTCTGTTACTCTCCATGGGTCAAATATAGGAAAATTGCACCAACTCTCTTTGGCAATGACTTCCTAGGCTGCAACTGGGTGAGTGGAAAGGGAGGGAGTTAAATCAATCTCTAGTGAATCTGACAGTCAATCACATCTTCTTATTCTGTTGAATTATTTCTCTTCCCCAATAGATAGTAAGCTCTGTGGACCAGGGTCATGATTATTTTGTTCACCACTGACTTTCCTGTGCCTATAAATTTTTCACACACCAGTGTTTAGGAGCATAAATAACAGGCCTCCCACTGACCTCATTAAGAAAAGCCTAAAGAGATTAAAAAATGTGGATAATCCCAGCCACGAGTTATTTAGAATTGTATGTGTGCATGTATGTGACTGATTTCCAATCACCTGTCACTGGTTTACCTATGAGTATGATGAAATAGAGAGGTAATGAGCAGGAATAGCTGAGGAATTCTAAATAGGCTCAGTGGTAAAGAATCCATCTGTAAGGAAGGAGACAAGGGAGACGTGGGTTCAATCCCTGGGTCAGGAAGATCCCTTGAAGAAGGAAATGGCAACCCAGCCCCATATTCTTGCTTGGAGAATCCCATGGACAGAGGGGCCTGGTGGGCTACAGTCCATGGGGTCACAAAGAGTCAGACATGACTTAGTGACTAAACACACACACACAATACAAGGAGTCCTGACATGTCTTCGAAGTTGACCATCTAGGAGACTTCCCTGGAGGTCTAGTGGTTAAGAATCCACCTTGCAATGCAAGTTTGACCCTCTGGTCAGGGAACTAAGATCCCACATGTCACAGAGCAACTAAGCCCACGTGCCACAACTAGAGAATCCATGCGCTGCAAGGAAAGATCCTGCACGAGGCAATGAAGATCCGGCAAGCTGCAACTAAGACCCGACACAGCCGAATAAATTTTTGTTGACCATCCAATATTGTGAAATGAAGTGAAGTGAGAGTCACTCAGTCGTGTCCAGCTCTTTGTGACCTCATGGACTATACAGTCCATGGAATTCTCCAGGCTAGAATACTGGAGTGGGTAGCCTTTCCCTTTTCCAGGGGATCTTTCCAACCCAGGGATTGAACCCAGGTCTCCTGTATTGCAGGCGGATACTTTACCAACTGAACTATCAGGGAAGCCCTATCCAATATTGTAGACTCTTTGAATTAGAAGGGCCTTACCCTGCCAGCCATCCAAGTCAAGAATTCTATAGTGTCTCCAAAGGAAGTCACCATAATCTGCTGAAACACTCACCAAATCTTGAGGCAGTTATTCCAGTACTACAAAGTTTTCCTTCTTTCTTTCTTTCTTTCTTTTTGGCAGGAGGATGTTTAAAAAATATAGAAAAAGACATTCATATGCCCACTGCCTAGAATTAACAAGTACTAATGTTTTATTGTTTGACCTCGGTCATCCATCATTGGGAAATAATTCTCCATGGATCTCTCACCTTTTTGCACATATAGGAGTGAACTACTGGACCATCTTAAGGATGTTTGGATGGTAAACAAGTGTGGAAGGTAGAGATAGTGGTTGCCTTCAGAATAAAGGGCAGATTTCTTAAAATCTTTGAAGACAGAATGTGTCTTGCACTGGGGAGGAACAAAATGCTGATTTCTCACTACTGTTATTGCTGTGAGTAACAATCTGCCTTTTGTTTCTGGCCTAAGACTGGGAAACTGTGGCATATTACTATTTAAACTGTCCTAGGCCAGAGAAAACAGGTGGAAATAGCTCCCAAGTAATATTAATATTAAAACTTGATAAGCATAGAAAAAGAAGAAAACTAGACAATTTCACTTATGAATATAGAAGCTAAACTACTAAACAAAAATTAGTAAACACAATCCAGTAGAAAGGTATACAAAGAACAAAAGGAAATTAAGCCCACATTTATTTCAGATTTGTAAAGGTAGCCTAAAAGTTGAAAATTCATCAAAAAAATGACTGTGTTCAGATGAAAAGAGAAAAAACCTGTATTATTACAGCAGCAGAAAGTAAAGGCAGTGATAAAATCTAGTGACAATTACTAATAGAAGCTCCATGTAAATTAAAAATAAGGCTTTTAAAACATGCTGATGACTGATTTGAATTATGAAATAGAGAAGCCATTTTAAAATCAAGAACAAATAGCATTGACCACTTTTATTGTTACTAACTCCTGGTTTGGAAGTTTCAAATAATTCAATAGGACAATAAAATATGTAAAATGTTAGAGGAAAAACCAGTCACAGAGAGTCAGGATGAGCCACAGAAAGATTCGGAATTGAAAAACACAGACATGGATCGAAATCTCACTTTGTCTCTATTTCATCTGTGGAACTTTGGGCAAGCTATTTAATTTTTTACAGTTCACGTTTCTCTTCAGTGAAATGGATGTAATAATCATTTTTGGAGATTCTGCACATATTAAATTCCCTCCACTCTTGTCAAAGGGCCCAGCTCAGTGGCTTGACACACACTCGGTTCAACTGCTCATTCCTTCCAACACTTTTAACCTCCGAGAATTTGAAAAACAGTAAGATTCTGGATGTTTGTGAAGCCTATATATCACTATATGTGAAGCCTATAATGTCACTATAACATTTTCTGTGATTAAGAATAACACCAATATAGAGATGCCTAATATTTTTGCATTCAAGCTTCTTCCAGAAACCTGAGAACTTTCAATACTTGCAACCCAAATTGATGATTCTGCCTCTTCAGAAGAAAATCAATAAACATTAGTGCCTTCTTGGCAGACAAATTATAGGAACCACAAGTTCCACAATGTTTCATAATCTTAGGAAATGTCATAATCTTATGACAAACCCCATCTGAGTTCCTGGAGGAGGAATCTTTCCTCACCAGGATCCCACTGGTCAGGCCCAGAGCTGGCTGTGCCTCTCTCCCTTGGTTTTGCCACTCTGCTCATATGATTTGTCTGCACTTCCACCTTCTGTGAGCTTGGCCATTTCCTGGCTTGGTGGGTTCCCAGCCCTGCAGAGCCAGCCCTTCTCCATGGAGAGGCCTGGGAGGGCTCCTGCTTTGGCTGCGGACTATTGAGCCTCAGCTCCAGCAATAACATGTTCAGGCTGAAGGTTTACTCCTCTGGAACTTTTAAAAATAAGATTTATTTATTTACTTTTGGCTGTTCTGAGTCTTTGTGGCCGTGTGGGCTCTCTTTACTTGTGGCGAGTGGGGGCTGCGCTCATTGCGGGGCACACGCTTTAGAGCGTGTGAACTTCAGTAGCTGCAGCTCACGGGCTTAGCTGCTCCAGGGCCTGTGGGAAGCTTCCTGGACCAAGGATCGAAACCATGTCCCCTGCATTGGCAGGTGGGTTCTTATCTACTGGACCACCAGGGAAGTGGTCTCTGGAACATTTTTTAGAGCTTATGGCTCAGCCTTCTCTGCTCATCTGTGTGAAGTAATCTTTGAGTTACTTCACTTCTGGATCTTCTTTCTCAAAACCCATAATTTTAGTCATTTCGAAGAACACATCAGACAACTTGGAGGGAGGGACAGTGTATGACCAGGAATCTTCACAATGGTCAAAGTCATGATAAACAAGGAAAGACAGAAAAATGGTCACAGATTGGAGGAGACAGAGGAGACACGATGACTAGACACAATGTAGGTAGGATCCTGGAATGTTAATGGAGAAATGGGTGAAATCCGAATCGTATCTGGAGTGTAGCTTATGGCATGATACCAATGTTAATTTCTTATTAATAATTTTGACAAAAGCAGCATGGTCAGAAAAGATGTTACCATTAGCAGACACTGGGCACAGGATATATGGGAACCCTCAGAACTACATTTGTAACTTTTCTGTAAATATAAATTTATTTCAAAATCAAAAGTTTACTAAAAAGAAAAAGTCCCTTCTAAGCCTGAGATAACCTCTGGTTGTTATGGTTCAGAAAATGAAGCCAGGTTTCCAATGTCACAACAAATGCTGTCCCACTGGTGGTGTTCTCTCTTCCACTCAGCGATGTGTGCATAGTACAGTGTCAAGTTCAACTGTCATTTTCTTTTAGCTCAAACGGGACCAAGGACCCCTAAGATGTGCCTGTGAGTGAGCTCAGAAATATGCGGGGGGTCAGGCAATGTTACAAAATGGTGCCTCTCTTTCTACTAGAAAGAGAAGCTCTGTTTAATGACCACACTCAGAGCCCTGTCCCTACTCCAACTGCCCTACAGTGACTGGAGTCAGAGTTTGAAACTCATCACTAGAGATTCAGATGCGCTCCCAGGATTGACATTTGCCTGAGGATACTTGGACCTATCAGCCAGGTTGTGTGGCTGGGTCATTTTCTAAATGGCTTCTGGCATTGTGTAGCAGGATCCAAGAAGGACCCCCTTCTCTCTAAAGAAAACAAAACCGGCATCAGGAACATTGGGGAGGCAGAGGGGGCTGAAGTGAGCTGTCAGAGTGAGGAAGGGGCCAGCAGGGAAGTTAGAAACCTTGACAAGTATTTTCATCTCTCCAGAGGAGTCAAGCTTCTCCAAATTTGTGGTTCCTCAGACTCCACAGGAATTGTATCACTCTGCAGTGTTCCCAGGCAATTATTTCTCCTCACAAAGCTGAGCCTCCCCTTTCAGGATCCAATCAAGCGACCACAAATCAAAGATAGCTTGGACTCATTCCACTAATAGCATGGAAAGCCATTAGCTGAAGTTGTTTGAAAAGGGAAGTGGCTCAGATATCTCTGGTCTCACCAGAAAAGCTTCTGTAATGTCAGATTATGGTTACCAAATGGCTTAGGGGCTGAGGCATCATGTTTCTCATAAGGAGAGGTTATTTATTGCACCACTGAACCAACACACTCTCCCTTACTCACTTGCACAAGATAAGATGAAGAGTCCTTTCAAGTTGAATTAAGTTTAAAAGGAAAAGCAACACATGCTCCCAGCTAATGCTTGGGTTTAGCTCTGGTTGTGTAGGAAGAAAGAGTAGATGGCGCCCTCTGTGGGTGGTCTGCGGGGCTCTGCAAGGCCCTTTTTGCCCCAGTGAACTTGTGGGGATCATTCCTTTTGGTTAGGGCACTCTTTCCAAGAGTGTCTTTGTCAAAATGTTAAAAGTCAGGGCTGTTCATCATCATTAACTTATCAGGGACCCATGTTTCTTTGGGGAGTTATTTCTCCCAGTCTCCCTTCCCTGCAGTTCTGAGGGCCCGCCAAGCCCAGAACTCCATGCCCTTGTCCAGGGCTTAGATGGGTATCCTTTCCTCAGACCACAGTGATTGGTTCAGGGATGGGCACATGACAGATTCTGGGGTGATCAGAGGCCTTTCCTCAGACTGATCTAAGAAGAGCTAGTGGTGAAGTCATCTTAACTTGGGGAGGTTGGAGGGATGGATGGGAATCTAGATTCCAGAGGCTAAGTTTTCAGTCACACAGAATGAAGGGAATAAAGTCAAGCAGGGGTAAGGAAAAAGGAGTATCATCAAGACCCAGTTCTAGGCATTGAGAACACAGACATGTGTGTGGATGCTCCAGGTTCTTTACAGTGAAGCCCCATTTTAACTGAGCATGTTTGTACCGGCTTCCATCGCTCTCAAGAAAGAATATTCTGACTAACGCTGTCATCAATATGCCTAACTTCTAGGGCTTTCCATAAATACCAATCCTGCATGGACAAGAAAAGACTGCTTGCTGGGCTGACTTTGTTGGGGTTAGAGTCCCTGAGTGCACACCCTAGGTGGGCTCCCAACTATCAAGGGCCTCTTCTGGTCAGGATGGCAGGGTGAAAAAAATAAAAACATTTTGACTGGACAGCCATGAAAGTGGAGGGCCCAAGTGCGGCCTGTTCTTCCTGGGGCTTTCTCCCTTTTGCTCACTAGATTTTCTGGAAGTTTCTTTTGAAGAAAGGGCTCTGTAGCTAGAATGGTTTTATGTTTACCAGCTGAGAAGATCTTTGCTAGCCTCTCCAAGGCTAATGTTCTTTATGGTTTCCCTTTCTTAATCACCTGGACTGGGCATGATTAGAGACCTAAAAGACTGCTGTGTTCACAGGCGGGGCAGCCCAGGGGATGGGGCGGGAGGTGGTCACCTGGGTGGAGACAGGCCTGAGCTCCCATCCAGGCCTTCCCCGAGGGGCCTCCATTTCTGCCAGCCTCTGTAGGCCCCCGCTGAGATAAGCCTGGAGTATGTCAGTCTGGTGGAGTTTCCGCCTCAGCTGGCCATTCCCATCCTTGGATACTCCGTCCCAGTCAGGAGGGTACGTCTGGGTGTGCAGGGTGGTCTGCGATTCCCAACTCCTGGGAAGGCGGCCGCCCGCCCAGCCCAGGTGCTCGGAGGCCCGCGCGAGCCAGAGAGCCTGCTGTGAGTGAGGCCGGATGTGAGGCGGAGGGGGAGGCGGAGCACGTGGGGTGGAGAATAATAAACGCCTTCATGGCTCTGAAGGCTCGCCGAGCCTGCTTTTCAATTATAGATAATCCCTGGATTTGTTCAAAGCTCAACAACAGCCCCGACTGCCCTACAGCTGGCCAGAGAAGGCCACGTGACTTTTCAGATCTCAGGGGTGTCCCACCTCCCTTCCGGCCTTTGCAGTGATGGGGGCGGGGGTCTGAGAACACAGCTGAGACACGTTTATCGAACCGAAATCAAAGTTTTCACCGCGAATGTTAACCGAGTTTCTGTGCAACAGAACTCAGTAAACAAAGAACCCGTGCTTGCAGCGGAGAACTGTTCATCTGTACAGCTCATCTTTACTGAATACCTAGTGTGTGCCTATATACCCATCCTGTGCTAGGGACTGGGGTGGATGGGGTTGATGGGCAGAGAAAAATATGTCCTTGTTCCTGAGTGGAGGAAGCAAAGACGAGGGGGAGATAACATGCTTGTTCAGAATGGCTAGGACGGGCCTCGGAGCCATGAGGAAGGCCTGGAGGGGCTGTTTGTTATCTTTGACCTGGTTCGCCGAAGCAGGAGGGAAACTGGTCAGGAGGACTGAGCTCTGAGTCCTGTTGAGGAAGCTCTAGGAAGCACCTGAGAATCCCGAAGTCCAGTGCACAGAAGCTGGTGCGCAGAAGGAACCCGACCAAAGGGAAGAGGCTGATGGGAAGGCTGGGGGTGAGGGGTGCGTGGAGCCTGAAGCTGCCGGCTCAACACAGAGGCTGTGGGCTTGTTTGTAAACCCTGTGGCTGATGATGGCTGGATAAGATGTTATCCATCTCATTTTTACTGCAAAAAAGCTGTGAGCAGCCTGAAAGCTGGGGGAGGGTGTGGCGGTCCCTGGGTGCCTGGCGTCCGGGCAGTGGAGTGGGGTGAAAGATAGGTCCTTCTTCTTCCTTTTCTGCAATCCCAGTCCCAGTCTGCTTTGTCCCTGCACGGAGCCATGGCCTAGGCCAAAATGTTTTGTTCAATAAATACTTTTCAGAGAAAACCAAGAAATCCCAGAAAATATCACTTGAAGAAAATGTTCTTCTAGGGTTTTAATGAAGGTGGAGGGAAGGGAGGGTGGAGTTCAAAATCACATTTTCACCCAAAGGAATGAAATGGTGCTTGGTGTCCTTTCAAATGGTGCTGTGTTTCAGGAATGGCTTGGGCTCTAGGGATGTAGGGGAGAGTAAAATTGTCTCACTGTAATTTGAGGAAAAGTGTCCATTTTCTTTCTTATTTCCTATAGAAGTGAAAGCAAAATGTGTGTGTGTGTGTGTGTGTGTGTGTGTGTGTGTGTGTGTGTGTGTGTGTGGTGCCGGCTGGAATACCAGATGGCATGACATCTGATAAACGACTCATGTTATATCTGTTCTTGAATCAGTTGCCTCGGAAAGAAATTGTTAGATTTTTCAGAATCAGCATTATCAAGCCTCCCAGCAAGGATTTTATGAGAACAACAGGGAAAGACGTCAGGGCTTTCTTAATTCAGCCCTCCTGGTGCTCTCTTCTTTTCCCTACTGCTTTTTCTTCAGAGAACACACGTGTCCAAGGGAGGAAGATTCAGGACACCGCGTCAGGACTCCCTGTTGTCCCCTAAACTGCACCTTGAACAATTCATTTCCTGAACTTCTTTTAAAGTATTTTATTTATCAAAAATTTTTATAGTATGTAGAGCAATTATCCTTCAATAAATAAATTAATTTAAAAATAGCATTAGCATTATAGCTCCTTAGTAAGTAGAAGAAAATNTAAAAAGTTTTTATTATAGTATAATTGATTTATAATGTTTTAGTTTCTGTTGTACAGCAAAGTGAATCAGTTATACATGTACATATATCCACTTTTTTAAAGACTCTTTTCCTATATAGGTCACCACAGAGTTTTGAGAAGAGTTCCCTGAGCTATACAGCATTTCCCAAACTTTTGAAGGCCTTATGGCCTTACTAGAAACTGAGTATTCCCAAGAACAGAACACGTGTCTGTTGAAAGTCCCCAGGTGCCCAGGGCTGGCGGGACTTGTTGTTGGTTAAGATCTTGTCTGGCTGTTGAATGTGTGGGAGTGATCCCTGGCGGGAGTGGGGGTGGGAATCCAGGATGGTGGGAATGTGGCCAAGATACGCAGAGCTGCAAAGAAACTGACTGCTATGTTCCACTGCCCTTGAACCGTGGGGATGAGCCTGGCTCTAGGAACCCTGGGAACATCATGGGAAGGGGTGGGTGTGTGAGAACCTGGACAAAGGCCAATCTGAAAGTTGTGGGTCCCTCTGGATTTAGCATGTTTCAGTAAACCCCTAGCTCACTCCTTAAGGTCTGAAGATGGATGAAGGTCCTCCCCTCCCACACTTCTCTTTTCATTTCCTGAGCAAGACGTCACTTCGCCTCTCTGGACCTCATCTTCCCTGTCTGATGGAGGGACTGAGCTAGATAATCTCCAGGATCTTTTCAGCACTAACCTCCTGTGCAGGGCTGAATCAAGTGGAAATGCAAGACCCTTGTTCAAAAATCAGGGGAAAATTGCCCTTAAAGTTCCTAAAATATAAAGCTCTTTTCTTTCTCCTGTATTATCTCACTTTCAACTTATGATTTTTAAAAAATCTAGATTGACAGTCTTTAAAATTTTTTTAATTTATTTTTGGTTGTGCTGAGTCTTCATTGCTGCACTGGGCTTTTGCTACTTGCAGTGAGTGCTGATTACTCTCTGGTCATGGTGTGCGGGCTGCTTACTTCGGTGGCTCCTCTTGTTGTGGAGCACAGGCTCTAGGGTGCATGGGCTTCAGTAGTTGCAGCAGGTGGTCAGTAGTAGAGCTCACAGGCTCCAGAGCACAGCTCAGTACGTGTGGTGTACAGGCCTAGCCGCTTTGCTGCATGCGGGATCTTCCTGGACCAGGAATCGAACCCGTATCCCTTGCATTGGCACACACATCTTCATCACTGAGCCACTAGGGAAGTCCCAACTTAGGATGTTTTAAATTTACTAGTTAATGTTTTTCTAAGAAAAGAAAAATTAAAATTTAGTATTAGCATGAACGTTACCATTCATCCTTAAATCATGCACTGAAATTACACAGTTCACATTTTGTAGCTTGCACATGCAGATGTATTTTGTCTTTAAATATAAAGAACAGCAGAAACACTGTGCACAATGAGCTTAGTTCTTTTCACTTGATCTGTGCACATTCTGCCTACATTCTCAACTTCCTGAAGGGTAAGGAAGGACTGAAAGGAAAAGAATTATGAAAGTGCCTTATCTCTCTCCTTCCTTCCATGTCATAATTTTCAGCATAAGCGGTGGACTAATAAAGGCAAATAACATGAGTAAGAAAGCAAAAAGCTGCTACAGGAAAATATCACCTGCTTCTATAAAAAGAAATAAAAAGTGAACCACCATAGAGTCTTGTACAAAGATATTAGAAGAAGAAAGAAGGAAAGTAACAGGAAAAACAAATGTTAAATGAAGTACACGCTCCAGAAAAACACTGTAGTCCCGCTGATAAAATTATGACATTAAAACAACATTACACTAGCGTGGCCAAAATTCAGAACACAGACAGCACAGGATGCTGACCAGGATATGGAGCCACAGAAACTGTCATTCATTGGTGGTGAGAATGCAAAATGGTACAGCCACTTTTTCTTTCTGAATTGAAGTATAGTTGATTTATAATGTTGTGGTAATTTCTGCTGTATGGCAGTGACTCAGGTCCAGCCACTTTGGAAGACAGCTGGACAGTTTCACACAATTCAGCAATTGTGCTCCTTAGCATTTGCCCAAATGCACTGAAAATTTACGTCCACACGAAAACCTGCACACTGATGTTTATAGAAGAGTTTTCACAGTTGCCGAAACTATTGAGCAACCAAGACATCCTTTGATAGGTGAATGGACAAATAAACTGTGGTACATTCTGACAATGGAATGTTATTCAGTGCTACAGGACTTAAGCTATAAAAAGATTCGGAACAACCTTAAATGCATATTATTACTAATGGAGGAAGCCAATCTGAAAAGGCTACGTAGCATTTGACTCCAACTCTGTGATGAACTGTGGTGCTGGAGGACTCTTGAGAATCCTTTGGACTGCAAGGACATCCAACCAGTCAGTCCTAAAGGAAATCAACCCAGAATATTCACTGGAAGGGCTGATGCTGAAGATGAAGCTCCAGTATTTTGGCCAACTGATGCGAAGAGCTGACTCACTGGAAAAGACCCTGATGCTGGGAAAGATTGAGGGCAGGAGGAGAAGGGGGTGATAGAGGAGGAGATGGTTGGGTAGCATCGCTGACTGAATGGACGTGAATCTGAGCAAACTCTGGGAGATAATGAAGGACAGGGAAGCCTGGTGTTCTGCGGTCCATGGGGTCACAAAGAGTTGGACACAACTTAGTGACTGAAAGACAACAAGTGTGACATTCTGGAAAAGGCAGAACTGTGATGACAGTAAAATAAAGATCTGTGGTTGCCAGAGGCTTGTGCAGATGCAGGGACTGATAGATGGAGCACGGATAGAGGATAGAGGATTTCAGCAGTTGTGGAACTATTCTGTATGATGCTATTACGGTGACTACAAGCCATCATTCATTTGTTAAAACACATAGAATGTATAACACCATCAGGGAACCTTAATGTAAACTAAGGACTTTGAGTGATAATGGTATGTCAGTGTAGATTCATGAACTGTAACCGATGTGCCACACTGGGGGATATTGATAGTGGAGGAGGCTAAGCATGTGTTGGGGCAAGGGGTGTATGGGAACTCTGTTCTTTTCACTCGATTTTGCTATGGACCTAAAAATTCTCTAAGAAGTAAAGTCTATTGGAAAAAATTATGACAAAATGTTTTGGAATTAATTTCAAAAGTAATCAAATCAAGAGCCCAAGGTAGAGATACAAAGATCAGGTGAGATATGTTGCAATGACAAAAGCTGCTGAAATGTAAACAGGTATAATGTGAATGACCAAGTAAGATTCACAGGAAGTTAGAGTTAGAGAAGGAGGCTGGCTGCCCAGGTCATCACAGACAAGGCCTTCTTGTCATAGGGAAGGTCTGGAAAAACTAGGGAAGGAAGAATAATGATACTTGAATCGGGCTGATTTGCTTTTCGATTCACAGTGAGAACGAGGCCAAGTCAGTCTACAGAAGATGGGAGACTTCATGGAGGAGACCTGAGGGGCTCCAGTCACCAGCCAGTCAGTCATTTGACTTCTTGCCTGATCAACCCAGAGCTGACCACCATGTATGACATAACTTAGCCAAGACTGTGAAACCATCCTCAACTGTTTATTTTTCATTCTACTAAAATATAATTGCTTTACCATGTTGTGGTAGTTTCTGCTGTACAACAAAGTGAATCAGCTACAGGTATCCTCTCCGTCTTGGACCACCCTTCCACCCCACCCTCACCCTGCCCCTCTGCGTCATCACAGAGCACGGGGCTGAGCTCCCTGGGCTATGGAGCAGCTTCCCACTAGCTATCTGTCTTACACATGGTAGTGTATATGTGTGAACCCTAATCTCCCAGTTCGTCCCACACTTCCCTCTCCCTGCTGTGTCCCCTGGTCTGTTCTTTGTGTCTGTGTCTCTGTTGTTGCTCTGCAGATAGATTCTAAATTGTTGCTGCTCAGAACTTTAAGCTTAACGTGTTATTATAGACTATGTTTTGGGGTGGTTTATTCCATAGCCATGATAACTGATTCAACTCTGCCACCATGGACTTATCAAAACTCACATGGCTTCACTCTTTTCATGTGTAATTTGAGGAGAAGATCAACTTGAAGTTGTCATCATATTAACAAATGAACATTTAAAACATACAGAACATAATAGGGTTCCAACAAAATGTTTTAATTGAATGAATAAATGGTTAGTATTCAATACCTATCCCCCACAGAACAACTACTGTAATGATGATACCTAAGAGGCCTTTCACCACACAGACTTTGGGGACTGGGGAAACCCGAGGTTCAGGGAAGCCATCAGGGAAGTAAGATGGAAACTGCTCGCCTTGCCAGGAACTTACTCACACGACTGGGATCAGCCAGGCTGTTATTGCACATGTAATGGAAGAGAAAGTGCTTCCACTGCTCATTCCACAGCCAAACCACAGATCCTGGCAACTCCTCGCCTCGGAGGCAACAAAGACACATTCACAGGGCTTGGCTCCTTTCTTCTGAATCCTACACCTCAAGCTAAAGCAGTCTGTCACGCAAGGCTGGCCTGCTGGGAGCAGCTGGGCAGTGCGTCTGGGCTGTGCCGGGCCACCTTTCCCTCAGTTGCCTTCCCTTGTGTGCCCTCACATGTGAGTTCTGGGAATGCCCAGGGGTGGCAGGACTGGTAGTTTCTTCTGTTTTGCTTCCAGGAATCTTGTGTGTGTGTGTGTGTGTTTTTCTGAAGCTCTTGAACCAGGAGAGAGGGTTCCCTTTTATCACTTGAGAGACACCTCATGGACAGACCATCGAGATGTTCTTAATATCCAGCTAACAGATATTTTGAGAGCCAGCATATTGTCAGGCTTTGTGCCAGGTCTTGGAGAGGCAGAGATAGAGAAGATTAGAGTTTCCTTTTCTTTTTATTATCCATCAGACAAGAGGGCACGGCCTGGAGACAGGGAACAGGGCAGGAAGTGTCAGGAGACTGGGCTTTGACTCCTGGTTCAGCCAAGTGATCACGGAACAGTCGCCTGGGCTTTCTGAGCCTCAGTTTCCTCATCTGTAACATTAGCGATGGGCCTCGATGACCTTGCTGTTCCATCCACCTCTAATGTTAGGTGCTGGCGAGCCTGTGGGCACTGGCAAAATCATGGAAGAATCTTGTTTCCATGTGCTCAGAAAAGCCTGGCCACCTAGTTTTTTCTTTTATTATTAGGATGTCATATTTGAACCTGGCAACAGAATGTGACTATCACAGAGGTAATGATGAAGCAGAGGGACAGCAGGAAGATCTGTGTGCCTTAGGGGTCATGGTCAATACCATTGCATCAGCTGGTATACCAGCTGGTATTCCTATACGACACCCTGCCTACCTCAAGAAGTAACCACCATTCTGAATTTTATTGCTATAAACTCTTGGTTTTGAAAAATAAGTTAGCACATATGTATACAACATCAAGCAATGTATTTAATTTTGCTTTATAAAAATGTTACTGTATTATACTATACCCAGTCTTTTCACTTGCTTTTTTCACTCAGTATTATGTTTCTAAGATTTATCCATGTGGCAAGTTGTTCATTATTTTTGCTATGATATGTAACATTTTATTGCAGGAGTATGAATATATAGTTGTTCTCATTCTCCAGCTACTTTGGGACAAGAGTTGTCCAGTTATTATTACAGTGTTACTGTGAACATTTCTCTATATAAATGCTGTGCAAAACTCTATAAACTTCTAGAGTTTATACTGAGAAAGAAGTAGAATCACTTGAATCTTAGGCATGTGTGCAAGAGTTTCTTCAAGGTAGAGTAACTAGGCTATAAAATACTTGAACATTCAACTAATTTTTTCCAAAGGAGTCGTACTAATTTAGACGTCTACCAGCAGAATATAAAACTTCCTGTTGACTCACACCCTCTCTAAGGCTATGACAGTGTCTGACTTCTTAATTTTTGCCAATCCAGTGGGTGAAAAATGGTATCTCGCTGCTGTCTTAATTAGTCTCAGAGGTTGAATGTTCTTTGATCGGTTTATAGATGACTCAAGTTTACTACTCTGTCAACTGACTGTTCCTGTTCTTTGCATATTTTTCTACTGGGCTGTTGGCTTTGTATTTATTCATCTAATCACTGGACTTTGAAGATGAAAAGAAATCCTCTTTATGTGTGTTTTATTGGTTATGTATATTGCACATATCTTCTCCTGGTCTGTGGCTTTCCGATCACTTTCATCATGGGATCTTTTGTGAAACAGAAGTTCTTCATTTGAAAGTAGTCAAAGTTATTATTTTTTTCTTTCGTAATTGTACTTTCATGTTTTGTTTTCAGAAGTCTTTACCGCCCTGAGGTCCTAAACATGTTCTCCAACATTTTCTTCAAAAATTTGATTTTTGCCTTTTATATCTTCAACTCTCCAGGATTTGATTTTTCTGTGTAGTGTGATCTGATTAAGTTTTTTTTTTCTCCATATAGGTAACCAGTTGACCTCTATTATTTATTGAAGAATTTTGTTGTTTCCTTAGTGATCTACAGTGTCTTCATCATATCTCAGGGACCTACCCCCTTCTCCTTCTCATTCTGTTTCTACAGAGTTCTCTAGTCTGTTCCATCAGGCAGTTTATCTATATCTGTGCCAGTAAATACTGTGTTAATTACATCAGCTTTATAAAGTCTTGATATTCCTCTTCAGGAGTGCCTTCTTTATTCTGAGATCTTGGCTTCTCCACATAAATTTGAGAATTATTGGTTAAGTTCCTCAGCAATTCTGTTTGACCTTTTGTTGGAGTTGTAGCCAATCTTTAGATCAGTTTGGAGAGAAGCACCTATGTGTGATTTTTCCAAAAGATTATATTATGATCTTTGAGTAGCTGATGGGGTAGTTGGGAAGACAGACCCAGACGCACTGGGACAAAACCATGTGGTAAATAGTATATGAAAATGAAGCACAGAGGAGGAGTTAGAGAAAGAGTGATAGAGAAGATAACACGTGTGAAGAGTCTCCATGAACAAAGATTCTGTATTCTGGCTGCAGATGTAAAAAGTCTGTCTGCCGCGCTTTGTCAGACCCCTCCTCCCTCAGGAGATAACCACCAAGGTTACCCTCACTGAAGCCCTAGAATGATTGTGATGGTCGCACAGTGGGATCAGTTTGTCCAGGACCTAAACATAAACCAGTGTGCCTTGTGCACTTTTCTCTGCATCCAAACGTGGTATCTCTTTCGTATAATGTTCGCCCCACACCCTACACATTTTTGGTACCTTTGTAGGTCTGACTCATCTTTCCCAGAGAGACCTACTTAGCGTCTCTGCTGTCTTTTTATGAAGCCAATTCGTTTGACAACTCAGTTTTACAAGTTCAACTTTCGATAGCTTTGCCTCTATGTTTTATTCAATTCTGGACCAAGTTTTCCTAGTTGTACTTCAACAATCAATTAGTACAGGACACTGAATATCTATTCTTGGGCTTAGGCACTTTCAGAGGATGCAGAGTCCAGGGATATAGAGTCAGGTAGACCTGAGTTCGAATCTTGGCTTTTTCCTTTTTAGCTGGGCAGCATTGAACCAGCTACTTAATTTTTCGAATCATATGGTTCTTCATGAATAGTTCTTTGCTTAGTCACTCAGTCATGTCCGACTCTTTGTGACCTCGTGGACTGTAGCCCTCTGGGCTTCTCTGTGCATGGGGATTCTCCAGGCAAGAATACTGAAGTGGGTTGCCATGCCCTTCTCCAGGGGATCTTTCCAACCCAGGGATTGAACCCAGGTCTCCCACATTGCAGGTGGATTCTTTACCATCTGAGCCACCAGGGAAGGTATGAATAACTCCAAGTTCAGATAATATATATAAAGATATCTTGTACATATAATATTTTAATCAAAAGAAGAATAAAAAATGTTAATTTAAAAAACTAGAACAGAAGATGGTAACTTGCTTCGGAAATATTTTTTCCTTTGAGAAGCATTGAGGTAGTGGGAGGTAAGACCCTCAGAGAGGATGTGTACTAAAGGAAAAGCACAGTCCATAAAGGTTCATAAATCTGTATGCAGGTCAAGAAGCAACAGTTAGAACTGGACATGGAACAACAGACTGGTTCCAAATCAGGAAAGAAGTACATCAAGGCTGCATATTGTCACCCTGTTTATTTAACTTATATGCAGAGTACATCATGTGAAATGCTGGGCTGAATGAAGCACAAGCTGGAATCAAGATTGCCAGGAGAAATATCAATAACCTCAGATATGCGGATAACACCACCCTTATGGCAGAAAGCAAAGAACTGAAGAGCCTCTTGATGAAAGTGAAAGAGGAGAGTGAAAAAGTTGGCTCAAAGCTCAACCTTCAGAAAACCAAGATCATGGCATCCAGTCTCATCACTTCATGGCAAACAGATGGGGAAACAATGGAAATGGTAAGAGACTTATTTTTGAGGGGCGCCAAAATCACTGCAGATGGTGACTGCAGCCATGAAATTAAAAGACACTTGCTCCTTGGAAGGAAAACTATGATCAACCTGACAGCATATTAAAAAGCAGAGACATTACTTTGCCAACAAAGGTCCATCTAGTTGAAGATATGGTTTTTCCATTAGTCATGTATGGATGTGAGAGTTGGACTATAAAGAAACCTGAGCACTACAGAATTGATGCTTTTGAGTTGTGTGTTGGAGAAGACTCTTGAGAGTCCCTTGGACTGCAAGGAGATCCAACTAGTCAATCCTAAAGGAAATCAGTCCTGAATATTCATTGGAAGGACTGATGATGAAGCTGAAACTCCAATACTTGGGCCACCTGATCCAAAGAACTGACTCATTGGAAAAGACCCTGATGCTGGGAAAGATTGAAGGCAGGAGAAGGGGCTGACAGAAACTGAGATGGTTGGATGGCATCACTGACTTGATGGATATGAATTTGAGTAAAGTCTGGGAGTTGGTGATGGACACGGAAGCCTGGCATGCTGCAGTCCACGGGGTCACCAAGAGTTGGACACAGCTGAGTGACTGAACTGAACTGAATTGAATAAAGTCCAAAAAAATCATGTTGACACTCTGCTTTGATCCACAAAAGACTTAAGATAGCATGTAAAATAGTTAAATTAGAGCAAGGTAACAACTTAGAAGTGACGGAAAGCAAAGCAAAAATCAAGGGTGACCCTCACAGTGAAGGTAGGAAGAAGGAAGTGCAGAAAAGGCATGCCAAGGAGCCTTTCCCACACACTGGTTTTACGGGGTACTCATATTCAATGCTAAGCTTTCCACCGGCCCCACCAAGAGAAACAGTGACAACTTACAGACAACTACAGGGAATGCCAAATAAAGGAGAAGGATCAGCACGGAGGGAGTGGGGCTGGATAGGGAAGGTGACTTGACAATAATGAGGTCTGAGCCAGATTTTGATGGACACGGGAGCTATGGATTCCAGAGGGAGGCACTCAAGCAAAGGATAGAGGAGGAGAATAAAGAGGTTGTCCTGGGGTTTAGGGATCCTTTTGGCTTGTCTCAAGATAGGACAGGCATACGACTGAGGTCCTTAACACTGGTTTTTAGATTTCACACAACAGAGCCCTAGCTTTCCCTGACAGAAAATAATCTGATGGAAGGGGTATTTGGAGGAAATTATGCTGGCACCACACAGTTGCAATTTTCTCTTCTGCAGGTTATAATTCATCATAGGCATTTAGGAAGACGCTGTCACGCATGTCTCTCCTGATACAGTTCACATCTGGTTCTGCTATTGGCAGTCCAGAGTATTTAGAAAACCTGCACAGCATTGGTGTCTAAGAACCTTTGCTTTAAACACAATGAAGCCAACCACAAACTTAGAAATGGCACACATCCCTCTGGACTAATTTAGTCCAGGTTCTCTATGTGACTGAGGAAATCCCTTGAGTAGTCTGGACACTGGCACGAGTGTTGAAAACCAGGGAGGTTGCAACTAATCTTAGAAATAAGAGGAAAAGGAGCGACTTTTGCTTTCAGTTTGTTTGCCTTGCATGTATAAAGTTTTGAGAGTTTGAAATAGCTCTAGACCGAACAGCCTGCTGCACGAAATTGTATAATCACCAGAAATTTTTTGTTTTTAAAGAAAGTTATATTTTTGTAACACATGGACATTATGACCCATTTGGGCTTAAATTCTGGCTAAGCAGTTTTTTCCCCCCTTGGTTGCACTTCGAGGGGCTCATGAACTCCTTCAGCCCTTAGAAGAAATGAAATCAATAGCTTCTTAGTTGCTCAGTGACACAGGTCCATAGAGGGTAGGGACAAGTTCCATAGGGGACAGGAAAACATCTGCAGGAACACACACTTTCTCAGCCCAAGAAGAGCTCTTGGCAAAACTATAGGCGATCTCTTCTTGACCCCAATTAGTTGTAATCCGTGTGCAATCTGTCTTCTGGGACAGCTGTTATCAGACTATGTGGGGAAAGCATGTCCTTGCTAAACTTTTGATGGAGTAGGGCAAAGGGCAAGGCTTTATTGCTCTGACAGTCACGCACTCACTTCCTATCATCCAACTGGTTGTTTTCTTTGGAGGCCATTCTCAACTGACTCTCGGGAAGCAAGTTGAATTTGTTGGAGGGGAAGTGGTAAGATTAACCACCAGCACATCTTCCTTGATTTGTTCCTGACTCTCAGCTGGTAAGAGAATTTCATTTGCAAGTGTCAGAAACCCTTGGGAGAGAGTCCTGTTGAAAGGATCTAGATTTTTAATTCTTCCACACCTACATGGACTGATCAAGTTGGGATGGTTTCTGTAAGGAAGTGTAAATAAAATCTGGAAGAGATACACAAGAGGTAGAGCTTTGCTAAGTCAATTTTTCTTAATGAAGTTCATTCACTCAATTAGCAAATATTTGAGAGCCTTTTTTATGCTAGCTGTTGTGCGTGGTACTGGAGATACTAGGGTATAAATGAAAAAGACCAGTCATGGCCCATGAATCACTGATGTGACATATGGCAGAGTAACACTTCTCAAACTGTGTATCAAATGATGACCCCAATTCCATACAACTCTTTTGCTCTCACCCAAAGTGGAGACGGTGATTTTTTTTCTCAAATGAATTTGGGAAATATTGTATACTCTGTTTTGGGGTCATGTATTATATCATAGAATAAAAAAGTTTTTGATAGGTTCTGCTATCAATAATTGTGGTATTCTTTCTTTGTTCAATATAGCATTTATCAAAAGCATCAGTAGGAGATCCACCTACCGATACTTAGTTTTCTGTGAAATACATTTGGAATACATTGGTGGAGGAAACTCAGTGGAAATGAACAAGTATTAAAAACTCTCAGGGTCACAAAGCTGGCTGTGGTTAGCTATGGTCAAGAATTGCTGCTGTTGAGTGAAATCCACCATGGAAGCCCCATTCCTGCCCTCTGCAGCCACAAAATATACTCCTGGGCAGTACCCAGGGCCCTCACTGTATACTTTCCCTGCCAAAAATGACCTTACCCAAGTCACTCTCTCACTCCTGTCCAGTTCCTGTGCTTTCACAATCCTGGCTCCGAATTCACCTTTGCCTTGGTGTATTCTGTAAAGTAGCATCTTTAGAATAAAAGGAAAAGTACTTTTAGTATTTTCTTTTCTTATTGCAACAAAGCATGTCTATCACAGAAACACTGTGAAATGATATGAACCAGTAAAAGGAAACAAAGCCCATCCAGAAATAACTACTGTTAATGTTTTAGTGACCATCCTCTCAAAGTTTTCCTCCACCCCTGAAACATATATACAGACATGTATCAAAAGTGGGAACTTTTGACTTTGTTCACTTAGTACTGTATTGTGAGGGGACCATCTTGTTTTCATTGTACTTGCCATGTCTCACACAGAGAGTGACACTCTGTAAGTACCCAGTAATTATGGAATGAATGAATGACCAATCCTGAGGTCTTTTCTAGCTCTAAACCCATTTGATCTTTATCATGTTTTTATTCCATGAATCGTCCATGTGTCTCCACTTTACACTGATTGTTTTTTCTTTTTTAATTAGGAGACTTCATTTTTTTAGAGCAGTTTTATATTTACACAAAAATTGAGCAGATCATACAGGCAATCTCCGTATGTGGTCCCTCTCCACCAGCACAGGTTCCCTATTATTAACATCTTGCATTAATGTGGAGCATTTGGTACCCTGAGTTTGTTTTTTTTTTAACCATTTTAGTAGGTGTGTAGTAGTAGCTCAGTTTGTTTTAATTTGCAATTCCCTAATGATATATGATGTCATCTTTTCACGTACTTATTTGAAGTCTGTATTTTTTATTTAATGAGAAGTGTGTTCAGATATTTTACCTATTTTCTAATTGGGTTGTTTTTTTGTTATTGTTGAGTTTTAAGCATTCTTTGTATCCAGTGATAATTTCACCAGATACAAAAGTCTAGATTGATGCCTTTTCCTTCAGTACTTTAAACATTTCACTCCATTCTCTTCTGGCTTGTGTGGATTCTGAAGAGAAGTCCAATGGTAATTTTTATCTTTGATCTTCTACAAATCAGATTTCTTATTTTCTTAACTTTTTAAATCTTTATCTTTGGCTTTCTATAGTTTGGTATGTTTGCGTATAGATTTTTTTTTGGGTATTTATCCTACTTGGTGTTCTCTGAATTTCTCTGGATCTGTGGTTTGGTGTCTGTCATTAATTTTGAGAATTTCTCAGCCATTACTACTTCAAATATATCTTCTTTTCCTTCCTCTCTTTCTTTCCCTTCTTCTTTGCCTCCTCCTAGTGTTTCCGCTTCACATTTGTTTTGGTTTTTGCAGTTGTTCCACAGTTCCTTGATATTCTGTTTCATTAAAAAAATTATTCTTTCTCTTGGCATTTCTGTTTGAGGATGGCCTATCTTTAAACGCACTGATTCTTTTTAGAGCTTCCATTGCTCTGTTTACATTACCCATCTGTTCTTGCATGTTTTCTCATTTTCCTTGAGAGCTCTTAACATATTAATCACAGCTATTTTAAACTCTCTATCTGGTAATTCTGAAAGCTACGCTATGCCTGAGTCTATCTCTTATGCTTTCTTTGTCTCTTCAGAATGTGTTTTTCCTTGCTTTCTAGCATATCATTTACTTTTTTGTTGAAATTCAGACATGATATGTTGGGTAAAGTAACTGAGATACTTAGGCTCTTAGTGTGAGCTGTGCTATGTCTAATGTCTTTTGCAGCTGTAGTGCCAGAGGTTTCATTTTCTTCTAGTTTCCTTATTTGTTTTCTTTCTCATGTTGTTTTTATGTCTCCCTAAACTCTTCTCTGGAGAAGGAAATGGCAACCCACTCCAGTATTCTTGTCTGGAAAATCCCATGGATGGAGCCTGGTAGGCTACAATCCATGGGGTTGCAAAGAGTAGGGCACAACTGAGCGACTTCACTTCAAACTCTTCTTAAGCAGAATCTGTGTCTTACAGCTCTCGGTTGTATGCCTCTGTAATTGTGGTGGAACTCTGCTGATGTCGTGGTTGGCTATGGGTGGGGGGAGGTGATTTATAATCTTATGATTAGAACTTAGTTTTTTAGTGAGCTTGAGTCCCTGGGCTGTGACCTTCAGAAAGGTTCCTCAGTCTTTTCCCTTACTTTATATAATATAAGAAGACTAGAGGGGATTAGAGTTGACTAATTACCAAGGGAACATTTCATGCAAAGATGGGCTCGATAAAGGACAGAAATGTTATGGACCTAACAGAAGCAGAAGATATTAAGAAGAGGTGGCAAGAATACACAAAAGAACTGTACAAAAAATTTCTTCATGACTCAGATAATCATGATGATGTGATCACTCACATAGAGCCAGACATCCTCGAATGTGAAGTTAAGTGGGCCTTAGAAAGCATCACTATGAACAAAGCTAGTGGAGGTGATGGAATTCCAGTTGAGCTGTTTCAAGTCCTGAAAGATGATGCTGTGGAAGTGCTGCACTCAATATGCCAGCAAATTTGGAAAACTCAGCAGTGGCCACAGGACTGGAAAAGGTCAGTTTTCATTCCAATCCCAAAGAAAGGCAATGCCAAGGAATGCTCAAACTACCGCACAATTGCACTCATCTCACACGCTGGTAAAGTAATGCTCAAAATTCTCCAAGCCAGGCTTCAGCAATACGTGAACTGTGAACTTCCGGATGTTCAAGCTGGTTTTAGAAAAGGCAGAGGAACCAGAGGTCAAATTGCCAACGTCTGCTGGATCATGGAAAAAGCAAGAGAGTTCCAGAAAAACATCTATCTCTGCTTTCTTGACTATGTGAAAGCCTTTGACTGTGTGGATCACAATAAACTGTGGAAAATTCTGAAAGAGATGGGAATACCGGCCCACCTGACTTGCCTCTTGAGAAACCAATATGCAGGTCAGGAAGCAACAGTTAAAACTGGACATGGAACAACAGACTGGTTTCAAATAGGAGAAGGAGTACGTCAAGGCTGTATATCGTCACCCTGCTTATTTAACTTCTATGCAGAGTACATCATGAGAAATGCTGGACTGGAAGAAGCACAAGCTGGAATCAAGATTGCCAGGAGAAATATCAATAACCTCAGATATGCCGATGACACCACCCTTTTGGCAGAAAGTGAAGAGGAGCTAAAAAGCCTCTTGATGAAAGTGAAAGAGGAGAGTGAA
>SJYQ01008251.1:197918-276906 GCA_006410935.1 Redunca redunca
ATCTAGAGCCAGACATCCTGGAATGTGAAGTCAAGTGGGCCTTAGAAAACATCACTGCGAACAAAGCTAGTGGAGGTGATGGAATTCCAGTTGAGCTCTTTCAAATCCTGAAAGATGATGCTGTGAAAGTGCTGCACTCAATATGCCAGCAAATGTGGAAAACTCAGCAGTGGCCACAGAACTGGAAAAGGTCCGTTTTCATTCCAATTCCAAAGAAAGAATGCCAAGGAATGCTCAAACTACCGCACAATTGCACTCATCTCACATGCTAGTAAAGTAATGCTCAAAATTCTCCAAGCCGGGCTTCAGCAATACGTGAACTGTGAACTTCCTGATGTTCAGGCTGGTTTTAGAAAAGGCAGAGGAACCAGAGATCAAATTGCCAACATCCGCTGGATCATGGAAAAAGCAAGAGAGTTCCAGAAAAACATCTTTTTCTGCTTTCTTGACTATGCGAAAGCCTTTGACTGTGTGGATCACAATAAACTGTGGAAAATTCTGAAAGAGGTGGGAATACCAGACCACCTGACCTGCCTCTTGAGAAATCTGTATGCAGGTCAGGAGCAACAGTTAGAACTGGACATGGAAGAACAGACAGTTTCCAAATAGGAAAAGGAGTACGTCAAGGCTGTAAATTGTCACCCTGCTTATTTAACTTATTTGCAGAGTAATCATGAGAAATGCTGGACTGGAAGAAACACAAGCTGGAATCAAGATTGCTGGGAGAAATATCAATAACCTCA
The DNA here is from genome assembly GCA_006410935.1 of Redunca redunca. Taxonomy (NCBI): domain Eukaryota; kingdom Metazoa; phylum Chordata; class Mammalia; order Artiodactyla; family Bovidae; genus Redunca; species Redunca redunca. The sequence continues at coordinate 198,662 of SJYQ01008251.1, forward strand.
GATATGCAGATGACACCACCCTTATGGCAGAAAAAGAGGAACTAAAGAGCCTCATGATGAAAGTGAAAGAGGAGAGTGAAAAAGTTGGCTTCAAGCTCAGCGTTCAGAAAACGAAGATCATGGCATCCGGTCCTATCACTCCAGGGAAATAGATGGAGAAACAGTAGAAACAGTGTCAGACTATATTTTTTTGGGCTCCAAAATCACTGCAGATGGTGATTGCAGCCATGAAATTAAGAGACGCTTACTCCTTGGAAGGAAAGTTATAACCAACCTAGATGGCATATTAAAAAGAAGAGACATTACTTTGCCAACAAAGGTCCGTCTAGTCAAGGCTATGGTTTTTCCAGTAGTCATGTATGGATGTGAGAGTTGGACTGTGAAGAAGGCTGAGCGCTGAAGAATTGATGCTTTTGAACTGAGGTGTTGGAAAAGACTCTCGAGAGTCCCTTGGACTGCAAGAAGATCCGAGCAGTCCATTTTGAAGGAGATCAACCCCGGGATTTCTTTGGAAGGAATGATGCTAAAGCTGAAACTCCAGTACTTTGGCTGCCTCATGCGAAGAGTTGACTCATTGGAAAAGAGTTTGATGCTGGGAGGGATTGGGGGCAGGAGGAGAAGGGGACGACCGAAGATGAGATGGCTGGATGGCATCACGGTCTGGATCAACGCGAGTTTGAGTGAACTCCGGGAGTTGGTGATGGACAGGGAGGCCTGGTGTGCTGCGATTAATGAGGTTGCAGAGTCAGACACGACTCAGCCAGTGACCTGAACTGACTGAATGTTCAGTTATGTTCATAGCAGCATTATTCAAAACAGCTGAAACATGAAAACAGTCCAAGTGTCCTTCTACTGATAAATGGATAAACAAAACAGATACATCTATCTATGCAACAGAATAGTATTCTGAAGTGTGATGAACCTTGAAAACATGCTGAGTGGAAAAACTAGTCGCAAAGAACTGTATATTATATGATTCCATTTTTATGAAATGTCCAGAATAGGTAAATCTATACAGGCAGAAAGTAGATTTGTGGTTGCCTAAGGCTGCATGTGGGGTGGGGAGAGATGGGGATTGACTGCTAATGAGAACAGGATTTCTTCTGGGGGTGATGAAAATGTTCTAATATTGACTTTATGAACATATTAAAGTCATTGGGTTGTATTCTTTCAGTGGGTGATGTCTATGGTATGTAAATTACATCTCAATAAAGTTATTTTTAAGAAACAACCATTAGGGGAAATTCTTGTTTGGTCTGGTAGTTAGAATGCTATGCTTTCATTACAGGTAGCACACGTTTGATCCCTGTGGTGAAAAAAAAGAAACAACCATTATGGGCAGTGGTGAGGTGCTATGGGCTTATGGGCAGATTGTCCTCTCTGTTCCAAATTGATTCCAGGCCCATTGGGCCCAAGGAATAAGGGGTTCATATTTACCTGATGAGAAAGCCAGACTCAGCGAGACCATGGGGCTTCCCTGGGCTCACTGTGGTTTACAGGTCTATTTGGCAGTGAGTTCTCCTAGCAACAAGTCCAGGCACATTTGACAGAACTGTGGTTTTCAAGCTCTGCTCTACTGAGTCTCTTTGGGGACACCCATGGGTATGGGCGGTGGGTCGGGATATGGATGAGAAGTAGGGTTGCTGATCAGGTGAGATCTAGTTTCCTACTTCAGTTCAGTTGCTCAGTTGTGTCTGACTCTTTCTGACCCCAAGGACTGCAGCATGCCAGGCCTCCCTGTCTATCACCAAATCCCAGAGTTTACTCAAAATCATGTTCATTGAGTCGGTGATGCCACCCAACCATCTCATCCTCTATCAGCCCCTTCTCCTGCCTTCAATCTTTCCCAGCATCAGGCTCTTTTCCAATGAGTTGGTTCTTTGCATCAGGTGACCAAAGTATTGTAGTTTCAGCTTTAGCATCAGTCCTTCCAATGAATATTCAGGACTGATTTCCTTTAGGATTGACTGGTTGGATCTCCTTGCAGTCCAAGGGACTCTCAAGAGTCTTTTCCAGTACCACAGTTCAAAAGCATCAATTCTTTGGCACTCAGCTTTCTTTATAGTCCAACTCACACATCCATACATGATTACTGGAAAAACAATTGCTTTGAAGAGACGGACTTTTGTTGGTAAAGTAATGCTTCTGCTTTTTAATATACTGTCTAGGTTGGTCATAGCTTTCCTTCCAAGGAGCAAGTGTCTTTTAATTTCATGGCTGCAATCACCATCTGCAGTGATTTTGGAGCCCCCCCAAAATAAGTCTCTCACCATTTTCATTATTTCTCCATCTATCTGCCATGAAGTGATGGGACCAGATGCCATGATCTTAGTTTTCTGAAGATTGAATTTTAAACCAACTTTTTCATTCTCCACTTTTACTTTCATCAAGAGGCTCTTTAGTTCCTCTTCACTTTCTGCCATAAGGGTGGTGTCATCTGCATATATGAGATTATTGCTATGTCTCCCGGCAGTCTTGATTCCAGCTTGTGCTTCATCCAGCCTGACATTTCACATGATGTACTCTGCATATAAGTTAAATAAGCAGGGTGACAATATACAGCCTTGATGTACTCCTTTTCCTATTTGGAAATGGTCTGTTCTTCCATGTCCAGGCCTAACTGTTGCTTCCTGACCTGCATACAGATTTCTCAAGAGGCAGGTCAGGTGGTCTGGTATTCCCACCTCTTTCAGAATTTTCCACAGTTTATTGTGATCCACACAGTCAAAGGCTTTCGCATAGTCAAGAAAGCAGAAAAAGATGTTTTTCTGGAACTCTCTTGCTTTTTCTATGATCCAGCGGATGTTGGCAATTTGATCTCTGGTTCCTCTGCCTTTTCTTTTTTTTTTTTTTATAATTTTTATTTTTACTTTAGTTTACTTTACATTACTGTATTGGTTTTGCCTCTGCCTTTTTCTAAAACCAGCTTGAACATCTGGAAGTTCACGGTTCACATATTGTTGAAGCCTGGCTTGGAGAATTTTGAGCATTACTTTACTAGCATGTGAGATGAGTACAACTGTGCGATAGTTTGAATATTCTTTGGCATTGCCTTTCTTTGGGATTGGAATGAAAACTGACCTTTTCCAGTCCTGTGGCCACTGCTGAGTTTTCCAGATTTGCTGGCATATTGAGTGCAGCACTTTCACAGCATCATCTCTTAGGATTTGAACTATCTCAACTGGAATTACATTACTTCCACTAGCTTTGTTCGTAGTGATGCTTCCTAAGGCCCACTTGACTTCACATTCCAGGAGGTCTGGCTCTAGGTGATGATCACACCATGGTGGTTTTCTGGGTCATTAAGTCTTTTTCGTATAGTTCTTCTGTGTATTCTTGCCACCTCATCTTAATATCTTCTGCTTCTGTTAGGTCCATACCATTTCTGTCCTTTACTGCGCTCATCTTTGCATGAACTATTCCCTTGGTATCTCTAATTTTCTTGAAGATCTCTAGTCTTTCCCATTCTATTGTTTTCCTCTATTTCTTTGCATTGATCACTGAGGAAGGCTTTCTTATCTCTTCTTGCTATTCTTTGGAACCCTGCATTCAAATGCATATATCTTTCCTTTTCTCCTTTGCCTTTAGCCTCTCTTCTTTTCTCAGCTATTTGTAAGGCCTCCTCAGACCTTTTTGCCTTTTTCAACCATTTTGCCATTTTCCATTTCTTTTTCTTGGGGATGGTCTTGATCACTGCCTCCTCTACAATGTCATGAAACTCTGTCCATAGTTCCTCAGGCATTCTGTCTATCAGATCTCCCACTCAGTTTGAATCAAAGCACTTAAATTGATATATTGGGCTCACAATAATGCCTTCTTTGAAAAAAAGTTTTTTTCTCTGCTAAAATCCATTGCCCTTAACCCCAGGTTTCTCTGATTGCAAAGACAGTGAACCAAGCACTTCCCTCAATCTCAGCACCCAACATGCTGATGTATCTATGGAAAGATGCTCAGAATTTAAACAAAAAGCGGTAACTCAGGCTGCTAAGCTCTTGCTGCTTTGGTGTTGGCCCTCTGCTGAGGAATGCACCCGCAAGGTATCTGTTTATAATATGAATTGCCAATGAACGAGGGAGAAATATTGCCCTTGGCCAAGAATATAGCCTGTTGCTAGAAAACAATACAGCTAGACCTTTTATGAAATTATCAGAAAACACTGTCACTTAATAATAATATTGCATAAGATGTCCTTGTCGCCAGAAATCCTCCTATCCTCACCCAAGACTGTCTTTAGAGGCAAAAACTGCTTCCCAACAAAATCTAGGTTTGTTCTCAATTTGTCTTAACAAGGAATGACATAAGTTTACCGGACAAAAGAGTCCCATTTTTTGTTGCCTGTGTTTAATCTGCACGGACAGAAAGCTGTAAATATCGTAAGTGGTTGTTGCCGGCTGGCCTTGGAGGAGCCGTTCGTTAAAGACCATGGTTCGCTGGTTTCTTGTGTGGCTTCCAAGGACCCAGGGGTTCCTTGCTCATCACCACCATGAGGTCTGGCAAACAAAAGCCGGAGGCCCAGGAGCCTGTGTGGAAGGATAATGTGAACTTTGACCTCCACTAGCAAGGCCCGGAGGGAAAGAGGCAAAGTCAGGCTCCAGTAACGTTTAATGACAGATCTTGTTAAGGTTAAAAAAACAGCTCTGGCGTCCAGCTGGGACTTCATCTGGGAGGCGCTCAGAGGGCCTTTAGCAACAGCCGGGAGGCCCCTTGCGCAGCTGCCCTGGGGCCGCCAAGCTGTCTTTCTGAGCCCGCCACTGCCCAGGACCCCCACCCCTGAGGAGGACCCCCGCCGCTGTCAAGGACCTTCGACCCGAGTCAGTCTGAGTCAGGAGGGAGAGTCATTCAGTTTTTCCCTATTGCCACCAGCAAGCCTCACCCCTCTGAGGCTATGATGAGCTTCTGACAGCAAGCAGCTCGGCACCGATTTTGGTTTTTCTCTTAGAAAAAAAATAATTGTTAAGAAAAGAATTGAGATTAGTGCCCTGATAAAAGAGATCCCACGTAGTGTCTAGCCCCTTCTACTCGTGCCGGTATGGTGAGGAGACAGCTGTTTATAACTCAGAACTCTAACCGGAACCAAACCATGCTCACACAGGGATCTCCGAATTCCAGTCTCTAGGACTGTAGAAGGAAATTTCTCTTGTGGCTAAGCCGCCCAGTCTATGTATTTTTGCTCTAGCAGCCAGAGGGGACTAAGGCAACATCTTTCCTGAATGAAAGGCTTTCAGCCAGGTGTGACTGGTGTTTAACTTGCAGGTTGAATGGGATGAGATGAAGATCTAGGATATAGCTTTGCTCTGAAATAGTTAAACTTCAGATTGAAAGAGTCAGGCCACAAGCAGAAGACCTCCATCATCTTCAATTCTGAATAATTCTTTTATTTATTTTAAAAAATTTTTTCTTCTTTTTAAAAATTTAATTTCATTTTTAAAATTTTAAATTGGAATATAATTGTTTTACATTGTGTTAGTTTCTGCTATACAATGTGAATCAATTCTAAGTATACATAGATCCTCTCCCTCCTCAGCCTCCCTTCCCCTCCCCTATCCCATCCCTCTGGGTCATTAAAGAGTATGGAGCTGAACTCCCTGTATTATATAGCAGATTCCCACTGGCTATCTATTACATATGGTAATGTAAATAATAATTCCTATCTGGCAACATGTGTATTTCTGGCAGATCTGAATGGATATTTAATGCTTGTCCCTTAAATTTTTATTTTTTAACTGTGAAGTGAAGTGAAGTCACTCTGTCATGTTCGACTCTTTGCGACCCCATGAACTGTAGCCCACCAGGCTCCTCCGTCCATGTGATTCTCCAGGCAAGAATACTGGAATGGGTTGCCATTTCCTTCTCCAGGGAATCTTTCCAACCCAGGGATTGAACCCAGGTCTCCTGCACTGTAGGCAGATGCGTTAATCTCTGAGCCACTTTTTAAAAATTGTAGTTGATTTAGAATGTTGTGTTAGTTTCAGGTATGTAACAAAGTGAATCAGTTATACATAAATCCACTCTTTTTTTAAAAATTCTTTTCCCATGTAGGCCATTGTAGAGTACTGAGTAGAGTTCCCTGTGCTATACAATATGTTCTTATTAGTTATCTATAATCTATATATCTATCTATAGTAGTGTGTGTTATTTCTAAAAGGTCTTGTAGGTCTTCATAAAACCGTTCAACTTCAGCTTCTTCAGCGTTACTGGTTGGGGCATAGACTTGGATAACTGTGATATTGAATGATTTGCCTTGGAGACGAACAGAGATCATTCTGTAGTTTTTGAGATTGCATCCAAGTACTGCATTTCGGACTCTTTTGTTGACCATGATAGCTACTCCATTTCTTCTGAGGGATTCCCACCCGCAGTAGTAGATATAATGGTCTTCTGAGTTAAATTCACCCATTCCAGTCCATTTCAGTTTGCTGATTCCTAGAATGTCAACGTTCACCCTTGCCATCTCTTGTTTGACCACTTCCAATTTGCCTTGATTCATGGACCTGACATTCCAGGTTCCTATGCAATATTGCTCTTTACAGCATCAGATCTTGCTTCTATCACCAGTCACATCCACAGCTGGGTATTGTTTTTGCTTTGGCTCCATCCCTTCATTCTTTCTGGAGTTATTTCTCCACTGATCTCCAGTAGCATATTGGGCACCTAATGACCTGGGGAGTTCCTCTTTCAGTATCCTATCATTTTGCTTTTTCATACTGTTCATGGGGTTCTCAAGGCAAGAATACTGAAGTGGTTTGCCATTCCCTTCTCCAGTGGACCACGTTCTGTCAGATCTCTCCACCATGACCCGCCCATCTTGGGTTACCCGGCGGGCATGGCTTGGTTTCATTGAGTTAGACAAGGCTGTGGTCCTAGTGTGATTAGACTGACTAGTTTTCTGTGAGTATGGTTTCAGTGTGTCTGCCCTCTGATGCCTTCTTGCAACACCTACTATCTTACTTGGGTTTCTCTTACCTTGGGCGTGGGGTATCTCTTCACGGCTGTTCCAGCAAAGCGCAGCTACTGCTCCTTACTTTGGACGAGGGGCATCTCCTTACTGCCACCCTTCCTGACCTTCAACGTGGGATGACTCCTCTAGGCCCTCCTGTGCCCGCGTAGCCACCGCTCCTCGGGTAGCTCCTCCCGGCCACCACCCCTGACCTCAGACGTGGGGTAGCTCCTCTCGGCCGTTCCTGCGCTGTGGCAGCCTGACACTCTAGGCCACTGCCCCTGACCTCGGCCGTGGGGTAGCTCCTCTCGGCTGCTGCCCCTGACCTTGGATGCGGGGTGTCTCGTCCCAGCCGCCACTGACCTTGGACACAGGGTAGCTCCTCTTGGCAGTGCTCAGTGCACCGGCTTGCAGCCGCCTGCGCTCAGTGTGCTGGTTCGGTTTTATGAAGACCTACAAGACCTTTTAGAACTAACACCCCAAAGAGATGTCCTTTTCATTATAGGGGACTGGAATGCAAAAGTAAGAAGTCAAGAAACACCTGGAGTAACAGGCAAATTTGGCCTTGGAATGTGGAATGAAGCAGGGCAAAGACTAATAGAGTTTTGCCAAGAAAATGCACTGGTCATAGCAAACACCCTCNCGAACAAAGCTAGTGGAGGTGATGGAATTCCAGTTGAGCTCTTTCAAATCCTGAAAGATGATGCTGTGAAAGTGCTGCACTCAATATGCCAGCAAATGTGGAAAACTCAGCAGTGGCCACAGAACTGGAAAAGGTCAGTTTTCATTCCAATCCCAAAGAAAGGCAATGCCAAGGAATGCTCAAACTACCGCACAATTGCACTCATCTCACATGCTAGTAAAGTAATGCTCAAAATTCTCCAAGCCAGGCTTCAGCAATACGTGAACCATGAACTTCCTGATGTTCAAGCTGGTTTTAGAAAAGGCAGAGGAACCAGAGGTCAAATTGCCAACATCCGCTGGATCATGGAAAAAGCAAGAGAGTTCCAGAAAAACATCTTTTTCTGCTTTCTTGACTATGCCAAAGTCTTTGACTGTGTGGATCACAATAAACTGTGGAAAATTCTGAAAGAGATGGGAATACTGGCCCACCTGACCTGCCTCTTGAGAAATCTGTATGCAGGTCAGGAAGCAACAGTTAGAACCGGACAGGGAAGAACAGACTGGTTCCTGTTGGAAGCTAACAAACACCATTATAGGCTTCAGGGACTAAGGTAGGACTCAGGGGAAAAGCTGAGTCATTGCCTAGTGAGGTCATCCCCGCTGATGCCAGGACTTTTCTAATCAGCATACTCCCCATAACCTGGTTTGAGTTTATCAGGACGTAAAAGACATCCCCCTGCAGCCAATAAAGATTAGCCAATTAGTAAATACTAGGAAACTCCTGCAGCTGATCAGCCCTTGCCAAATCTCTGTTCTAAAGGCTCGGGGCTCCTTGCTCCACTCCACTGCATTGGATGTAGCGGGAGCCCTAGCTCGAGCTAGAAATAAAACCCCTTCATGCTTTTGCATTGCTGTGGACGTCTTCTTCTCTCAGTTTTGGGGACTCGGACCCTGGGCATAACAGTTCCAAATAGGAAAAGGAGTACGTCAAGGCTGTATATTGTCACCCTGCTTATTTAACTTATATGCAGAGTACATCATGAGAAACGCTGGACTGGAAGAAACACAAGCTGGAATCAAAATTGCCAGGAGAAATATCAATAACCTCAGATATGCAGGTGACACCACCCTTATGGCAGAAAGTGAAGAGGAACTGAAAAGCCTCTTGATGAAAGTGAAAGAGGAGAGTGAAAAAGTTGGCTTAAAGCTCAACATTCAGAAAACGAAGATCATGGCATCTGGTCCCATCACTTCAGGGCAAATAGATGGGGAAACAGTGGAAATAGTGTCAGACTTTATTTTTCTGGGCTCCAAAATCACTGCAGATGGTGACTGCAGCCATGAAACTAAAAGATGCTTACTCCTTGGAAGGAAAGTTATGACCAACCTAGATAGTAAATTCAAAAGCAGAGACATTACTTTGCCAACTAAGGTCCGTCTAGTCAAGGCTATGGTTTTTCCAGGGGTCATATATGGATGTGAGAGTTGGACTGTGAAGAAGGCTAAGCGCTGAAGAATTGATGCTTTTGAACCGTGGTGTTGGAGAAGACTCTTGAGAGTCCCTTGGACAGCAAGGAGATCCAACCAGTCCATTCTGAAGGAGATCAACCCTGGGATTTCTGTAAGGAATGATGCTAAAGCTGAAGCTCCAGTACTTTGGCCACCTCATGTGAAGAGCTGACTCATTGGAAAAGACTTTGATGCTGGGAGGGATTGGGGGCAGGAGGAGAAGGGGACGACCGAGGATGAGATGGCTGGATGGCATCACTGACTCGATGGACGTGAGTCTGAGTGAACTCCAGGAGTTAGTGATGGACAGGGAGGCCTGGCGTGCTGCAATTCATGGGGTCGCAAAGAGTCGGACACGACTGAGCGACTGAACTGAACTGAACTGAACTGATAGCAGTGTGTATATGAATGACCCCTTTTTTTCAAGCTTAAAGAAAGAAAGAAAAAAGTGATGTGGCGTGCCCTAGACATTTCCAGTTTTGACACTATGGTTCTTACTAGTGCTTGTAGCCATTTGGCATTTTATTGCCAATATCTGAGCAGTCCAGGACTGGGCATCTGCTGCCCTGTCAAGCAGCTTTACAGCTCTTGATTCATCCCTGCATGCAGTGATTCTGGGGAAATAAGGATGGGTCTGTGGAAATGAACATAAAGGAAAGGATAGAACTCCATCAAAAGCTGAAAATGTGATGAGGTGAACTAAGGACTGTTGCAGGGGACCTGTGATTCCAGAGGAGCGTGATGTGGGAGCAAGCCTGTTGGAGTAAGCCTTTTGGAGCACATCCGTTTTCTGAAATTTGGGGATTCCTGAAGGTTTGGATGGGTTTCCTAGGTGGCACTAGTGGTAAAGAAGCCACCTGCCAATGCAGGAGATGTAAGAGATATGGGTTTGATCTCTGGGTCAGAAAGATCCCCTAGAGGAGGGCATGGCAACTGACTCCAGTATTCTTGCCTGGAGAATTCCATGGACAGGCCAGAGTGTAGCCTGGCCAGCTACAGTCCTTGGGGTGGCAAAGAGTAGGCATGACTGAAGCAACTTAGCACAAAGTGCAAAGGTTTGGACACATTATTCTCAATATCAAAGGGTTTGTTACAAAAAAAGAGTGTGACATAGGAGACATTATTTTATTTGAAGACAAGTATCGAGTCATATGTACATATGTAAGAAATAATACTGGAACTTTGCTGGTGGTTCAGTGGTTAACAATCCCCCTTCTAATGCAGGGGACACAGGTTTGATCCCCAGTTGGGGAACTAAGATCCCATAGGCTGCAGTTGCAACTAAGCCCCCACACTGCAACTACTGAGCCTGTGTGCCACAACTAGAGAGGAGCCCATGCTCCACAACAAAGGTACTGAGTACCGAAGCTAAGACCCAACACAGCCAAATAAATAAATATTAAAAAGGAAAGAAGAGAAACTCGAGATGGAACTGTTGAGTTAGCCTTTTTGCGGATAGTTGTCTAGGATTCCTTTTCCTGGATGGGTTTTGTTCGAGAGGCTTCTTAATTTTAGTTATGGCTGCTTTAAGACTTCTCAGACAATTGAGAAAACCAGTGGTTCTTTCAGAGCCACATGCCTGGAGGTCTCTGCCTAATGGAGACTCTGGCCAACCTATGGTCTCCACCCTCCTGGCTGGAGTGTAAGTGAATAAACACTTGGAAACTGAAGAAATTGACAGTGGTGTCACGCTAGAAAGCTGGGGGATCCACTTGCAGCATTTTGGACACTGTTTGTTGAACTTTGATCCACTCTTTTTAAAATCTATTTTCTCACCATACATGCAGTCTGCTTTTCGCCTCTCTTCCAATTACTCTCCTAACTACTGAATCCAGCAGTCTTTCCTCACACTTTTCTCACCCTCCTGGAGCTGTTTAGATCACCAGCTGTTAGCCACTGTTCAGATAAACTAACATAATAACATGACGTCCATTTGTCACCCCAGTTTACAGACAAGGAAGCGGAGGATTTGAACCCAGAAACTCTGACTCCAAAACCCATGCTTTTGTCCACTGCGCTGGGTTTGTAGCTGCTGATCATCTGCTCTTCTTTCTGTGAAGCAGTCTTCTGGGTTGGCTTAAGTGCATGCATTTTTTGATCATCTTCTCCTCTATTTTTCTTCTTCCAATACCTATGGGCAAACGTCCCCCAAGATTCTTTCTTTAGCTTTCTCTCTTCTTTCTCTTTATCACTATCTTTGACTGTTGTAGTGAATGACAAATATATTTATCTCCAGTAACATCCCGTCGTCTCCTAACATAGACTCATATTTCTTGCTTGTTAGCATCTGTATGTCTATAAAAATCATCATTTCTAATTCTGACTGCATCATCCAACCCCCAAACTTGCATTTTTAAGAAAAACAATTTTTTATTAATGTATAACATAACTTTATAATGTATAACACCTGATGTGAAGAACTGACTCCTTGGAAAAGACCCTGATGCTGGGAAAGATTGAAGGCAGGAGGAGAAGGGGATGACAGAGGATGAGATGGTTGGATGGCATCACTGACTCGATGGACATGAGTTTGAGCAAGCTCCGGGAGTTGGTGATGGACAGGGAGGCCTGGCGTGCTGCAGTCCATGGGGTTGCAAACAGTCAGACACAAGTGAGTGACTGAACTGAACTGAACAGAAATTTACTCATGTTCAAGAGATTTTCACAAAGGGAACACACCCTTATAACCAGAACCAAGATCAAGAAACAGAACATTACGAGCTTTATCCCCTTTATCCCACTCCTGCTCCCTTCTAGTCATTACTGCCAAGTAACCACCCCAAAATAACCAATATTCTGATTTTAATGCAATAGTTATTTTTTCTGTTTTGAACTTAAATGGAATCATATTTATGTTTTGTGACTGTCTTTTCTCATTCAGCATCATGTTTATAGTATCATTCCAAGTTGTTACATGTAGATATAGTTTATTCATTCTCATTAATAAATAATAGTCCATTATGCAAATATACCATATTTCTTAAAATTCTTTCTGTTTTTCATAGACATCTGGGTAGTTTCCAGTTTTAGGCTGTTATGAATAATGCTGCTTTAAACATTCTCATCAGTTTTTCTTGGGGGACATATGTTTTTCTCTCGTGTTCATGCTTAAGAATGGAATTGCTAGGTCTCTAGATGCAAGTTCATTTTTAGTAGATATTGCTGAACGATTTTCCAAAGTGGCTCTTCCAATATCAACTAACTTTTCTACCAGAAATGTATGAAAAAATCCATTTGGTTCATACTTTTGCCAACGTTTAGTATTGCCTATTTTTAAAAAATTTTTTTTCTTATTTCTGGTATATGTGCAATGTATCTCCTTATGGTTTAAAATTTACATCTCCCCAGTGACTCTGAAGTTAGGCAACTTTTCATGTGTATTGTGCATTTGCAAAGCACCCTGTTAAGTACCTGTTGGTATCTTTCTGTCTATTTTTCTACTGAGTTATTTTCTTCATATTGATTTATACCAGTACTTTGTATGTTCCAGAGGTGATTCTTTTGTTAGGTATTTCAACTACTCTGTGGTTTGCTTTCCATTCTCTTAATGTTTGTTTTGGATGAAAAAGAGCTGTTAATTTTAATGTAATCCAAATATTCATTTTTTACCCTTTCTTGTTAGCGCTCCTTTAATCCTGTTCAAATAAATATCCTTTTATTCTTGACTTCTGTACTTCTAATAATGGTCTTCCCATCTTTCCAGTCAAGCAAGTTTGCCATTTTGGAGTCCCTTTGATTTGTTTCTCTGCTCTGGTCCAATTTAATTTGTCACTATATCAATTTGATGCTACTTTAGAATCAATTCTTACGTACCTATCATTCTTTCAGCAACCATCCCTGTTCAGGCTCCACTTAGCTCATCACAAACACTTCTAAGTCGCTCTTCCCGCCTCTCATCTCTGCTTTAGCCATATCCCTGCTGTAGTCATCCTGCTAAAATACAACACGTTCTCACTTCTTGACTCCAAACACCCCAAAGTGCCCTATGAATTCAGAATGAAACCCACTCCTTGCCCACTCTCCCAGACCTTCCAGGATCTGGCCCTCCTTGCTCACGCCCGCTTTCGCACAACCTGCGCTCCCTAATGCTGCATCATTTGCTGCTGTTCTCAGTGTTCCTGCTTCCTTTCTCCATGCTACAATATCCAAAGTTTCCTCATCCCCAGCAGCTTTTCCTAGGGAGATGCCGCCTTCCCTCTAGGCTCAGTTTAAACACTGTATTTCTCTATGAGATTTTTCCATGACTCTCTCTCATAATACCATGTTTGTCTCTATTTAATGCTATCTTGTGCTTTAGTTATGTGTATATGTTTTGTTTCCAAGTCTAGGTTGTAAGATCCTGGAGGACAGGATTGTAAGATTCTGTCTCATTCATCTTTCTGTCTCTCTACAGGACATTCCACTGGGTCTTTCTCATAACTAAGTCTCAGCATATATTGATTCATTTATTTATTGACTTCCCTGATATCTCGTTGGTAAAGAATCCACCTGCAATGTAGGAGACCCCGGTTCGATTCCTGGGTCGGGAAGATCCACTGGAGACGGGATAGGCTACCCGCTCCAGTATTCTTGGGCTTCCTTTGTGGCTCAGCTGGTAAAGAATCTGCTTGCATTGTGGGAGACCTGGGTTCGATCCCTAGGTTGGGAAGATCCCCTGGAGAAGGGAAAAGGTACCCACTCCAGTATTCTGGCCTAGAGAATTTCATGGTCCATGAGGTCACATAGAGTCAGATATGACTGAGCAACTTTCACTTTCACTTTTCAATAAGAAATTGGTAAGAAAGTAATAACTTACAATAACAATTTCTTACAATAACTACAATTTATTGAGTATAGTGCTAAGTGCTAAACATATATAAAACATATATAATATATAAAATTTGAGGATTAAATGGGACATTGAAATTAAAGACCTTGAACATAGTAAAGACTCAATAAGTGGTAGCAATATTATTATTTTTATTCCTATTTAACAGGTGAGAAGACTAAAGCAGGTAGATGATAAGTCACTTGCTTGATGTTGCATAAACAGGTGGAATTGATTCTTGAGCTCAAATGTCTATTTTTGTTTAGTTTCTTTCATTTAGCATAGTGATTTTGAGATTCAGCCATGTCATTTTATATACTGACAATCTGTGTCTTTAATTGATGAATAGTACATACAGTATCCACTGCCTGGATAGATGATAATTTATTAATCCATTCACCAATTGATAGATATTTGGATTGTTTCCAAATTTTGGCTTTTACAAATAAAGTTGCCAAGAACATTCATGCACAATCTTTGTGTGAATATGTAATTTTGTTTCTTTTGGTTAAATACCAGGGGTGAAATTACTTTGTTGCATGCCAGGTATATATTAAACTTAAGACCTTGCCAAATTGTTTGGCAGTGTTTGTACCATTTTATATTCCTATCATCAGGGTATGAGTTTCAGTTCCTCCACATATTCACAAATATTTGGTGATATATTAGTCTTTTTAATCTTAAACTAATGGGTGTGTAGTGGTATCTCATTGTGGTTTAATTTGCATTGTTATACATATGTCACAGCTGATGACTAATGATGTTGAATATGTTTTCATGTATTTGTTGGCTATTTATATATAGCCTTTAGTCAGGAGTCTGTTCATATCATTTCAAGTTTCTAAGAGCCCTTTATATTTTGGATGCAAGTCTTTATCAGATAAATGTGTTGTGTGAATATTTTGTACCAGTATTTTATTTACCCTTTTGTTTCCTTATTGGGACATTTCAAAGAGTAAAAGTTTTGAATTTTGATAAAGTTTAATTATTAATATCTTTTCTTTTATCGTTAAGTGTTTTTGGTGTCATATCTTAGAAATCCTTGCCTGCCCTAAGGTCTCAATTCTTTTTCTTCCCTTTCCTACAAGTTTCAGATTTTCAGGTTTCACATTAGGCTGTGGGATACACTTTGAGTCGATTTTTTGTATGACAGGGAATAAGGATAGATGTTTATTTTTTTTAACATGGATAATTAGTGCATGTATTGAAAAGACTTTCCATTCTCCATTGAACTGCCTTGGCATCTTTGTCAAAAATTGGAAACAATCCAAATATTAAATGGATCAGTCTGTTTCTTGACTCTATTTTGTTCCATTGATCTAAATGTCCATCCCTAAACGATATCCTCAGATATGCAGATGGCACCACCCTTATGGCAGAAAGTGAAGAGGAACTAAAAAGCCTCTTGATGAAAGTGAAAGAGGAGAGTGAAAAAGTTGGCTTAAGGCTCAACATTCAGAAAACGAAGATCATGGCATCTGGTCCCATCACTTCATGGGAAATAGATGGGGAAACAGTGGAAATAGTGTCAGACTTTATTTTGGGGGGCTCCAAAATCAGTGCTGATGGTGATTGCAGCCATGAAATTAAAAGACGCTTACTCCTTGGAAGAAAAATTATGACCAACTTAGCATATTCAAAAGCAGAGACTTTACTTTGCCAACAAAGGTCCATCTAGTCAAGGCTATGGTTTTTCCTGTGGTCATGTATGGATGTGAGAGTTGGACTGTAAAGAAAGCTGAGCGCCGAAGAATTGATGCTTTTGAACTGTGGTGTTGGAGAAGACTCTTGAGAGTCCCTTGGACTGCAAGGAGATCCAACCAGTCCATTCTAAAGGAGATCAGTCCTGGGTATTCTTTGGAAGGACTGATGCTAAAGTTGAAACTCCAATACTTTGGCCACCTCATGCGAAGAGTTGACTCATTGGAAAAGACTTTGATGCTGGGAGGGATTGGAGGCAGGAGGAGAAGGGGATGACAGAGGATGAGATGGCTGGATGGCATCACCGACTTGATGGACGTGAGGTTGGGTGAACTCCGGGAGTTGGTGATGGACAGGGAGGCCTGGCGTGCTGCAATTCATGGGGTTGCAAAGAGTCAGACACTACTGACTGAAATGATATCTAACAGTCTGAATTGCTATAATTTTATGGTTAGTATTGAAATCAAGTAGAATAAATCCTCCAACTATGTTATTTGTTAAAATTGCTTTGGTTACTCTAGGTTCTTTGAATTTCCATATAAATCTTAGAATTGGCTTGTCAATTTCTGCAAAAATTTTTGTAGGGATTTTGATTGAAATTATATTGAATGGTGGGGAGAAGTGGGACAGCATTGTCATTTTAACAGTATCTATTAACCTTTCATGGTGACTTGAAAGTCTCATGTCAAAGAGGTGACAGCCCAAGAATGGAAGGGGCTTGGATCTCCAAGTCACATTTGAAGAATAGGAAAGCTACTCCACCAGAGGTGTTTACATTGAACTTTGTGTGATACAAAATTAAATATTAATATTTAAATCACTGAGATTTTGGAGCTGTTTGTAGTAGAAGGTAGAATAGTTTCATAAATAACCATTTTTGTTTTTTATGATAAAGTCCTTAGAGCCAAAGAAACAGTAATAGCTTAGGCTTGTTTATTTCATAACCAAAGAGAAATAGACTAAAATTAAATGCTTGGGTTATGACCTTGAAGGTGACTCAATCTAGTGAGCCATACAGACTTGGATTTTATTCCAGAGTGAAAAAATACACACTTTGGTATTTAGTAAATCTGGGCTTAGATTCTGGCTCTTCAAAGTTCTTGCTGGGTCCTAATCTCTTTGTGTGCTGGCCAGTGACTTTCATTTTAGTTTTTCTACTACCGTCCTTCCCAGCATATGATTATTTTCATGCTCAGCCCATCAACTGAGCTAGTGCTGGGTTCATATTGATACCTTCCCTTTGGGCCTCTCTGTCTTTTTGTATACAAGTATCTCAAGCCTAAATGACTAATACTAACCTTATTACTTCATGTAAATAAGCCTTTTTCTTGACTTCTTGATTTCCATTAATTGTGCTGAGAATATTTTATTACTATTAAAATTACATCACTAGATAATCTTGACTAAATAATTAAATGAAAGGAGAGATCTATTATATACTGATGGTTGTTTGGATCTAGATTTTAGCTCTGTATAATATATGTGGATCTATTAAATGAGCAATTTTAATAGTATTTAAATTATTACTTGTAAATAAATAACTCTTTTATTACTTTTATTTAAAGATACATGGTAGATAGTAGACTCTTGGTATGTGTGAATTTAACATTTGTGATTTTAATTCTTCACTTGTGATCCTGAGGACACACACATAGAGTCATTTTCCAGAAATCTGAGTCTTGAATTTGTGGGTGAGCCCAGCTGACTACCTACCTATTAAATCTACCTTAGGGGTTCTCTACTCATTCGTGTGCATTTAATAACTCTTAGGAGGTAAAGAAAATTCCACTTTTCTCATTCTTAAAAAAAAAATTGTTTTACTGAAGTATAGGCTTCACCAATGGCTCACCTGCAATGTAGGAAACACAGGAGATGCGGGCTTGATCCCTGGGTTGGGAAGATCTCCTGGAGGAGGAAATGGCAACCCACTCCAATATTCTTGCCCGAGAAATCTCATGGGTAGGGAAGCCTGGAGGGCTGCAGTCCAAAGGGTTGCAAAGAGTCAGCATGACTGAGCAACTGAGCTCACGCCATAGTTGATTTACCGTGTTGTATTAGTTTCTGGTGAGCAGCAGAGTGATTCCGTTATACATACATGTTTATATTCTTTTTCATGTTATTTTCAGTTATGATTTATTATAGGATTTTGAATATAATTCTCTGTGGTATGCAAAGCTTTGTTGTATACCCATTCTATATGTAACAGTCTGCATTTGCCAATCCCAAACTCTCAGTCCCTCTCTCTCCCACCCTCCCTCATCCTTGGCAACCACAAGACTGGTCGCGACATCTGCAAGTCTTTTTTGTTTTGTAGGTAAGCTCATTTGTATCTTAGAAAATTCTATTTTTTTTTTTTTTTGATGAAACATGGCCAAGAAAAGAAGACTATCTTCTAGTGTTGATAGAAATGAAATGAAACAAAAGCAGTCTGAGAAAAGTATGATTCTTATTCAGAAAATAGGAATTAAATATAAATGAAAGAATGAAATATCTAATTTTGTGATAATACCAAATTAGGTGAACAAATATACCACATATTTTATAAAGACATAAGCTGATTCATTTAAACTGGTTCATCAAATGTTTAAGAACTTCTTTCATGAAATAAAATACTGATAAATTTTGTGACTGAGTTTAGTTCTAATAAATATGGAACATATATAAATCTTGGTCACATTCATACTCACAAGGACTCATTTTTCCTAAGTAAGTCTATCAAGTCCATTTCTCTAAAGAGATGGGTCTATCCCTAAAATGGATTCTAGAATTAGCCAGTTTAGATTTTCTCTACTATATTACTCCTGAATTCTCTGTACGTGGCAAACTGGTGAATGATTGTAAACTATTCCATAGATATCTACTGAAAAAGGGCAGCTCTGAAATTTTGTAGATACTTTAGGTCAAAAATCCTGCTCTTAGGCCAAAAGTAAGTTGTTTTGCAAAAATCTTTAAAAAAAAAATCTAAAATCAGCTTCTGAATAATCTCTGAATTCATCTCTTCATTTTGGCTTTACAGGAATAATATATAGGCTTATTTTAATTAGCACAAGAAAAAAAATGTAGTCAAATGGAGTATATTTTCTTCAGAAAATTCGCTGTGGATTTAATTGTTTTTGTTTCTTTTGTAGAATTATGGTTGAGTAGATCAACAGCCATATTGTTCATATCTTTTAATCAAACTGGAATACTTTTAATACTCTAAATATCAAGACAAGATGTTACCCAAAGATTCTTGCTTCGGATAGTCACACTTATAAATAATCCCCTCTCATACTGAATTGGGCTGGTCTGCATGACTACTTGGGTACTGGATATGATGGCGCTTGACTTCTGAGGCTATGTTATGAAAGCTCCCCATTTCTCCCTCTTGGATTATTGCTCTGAGGGAAGCTGCTGCCACATCCCATGGACACTCAGTCAGCTCTACAGGGAAGCTGGTAGGCCTCTGTAATACAGTACACACGAATTTGGCAGACAAGTGAGTGAGCCAGCTTGGCAGTGAATCTTCCAGCCCCAGACAAGCCATCACATGATACCACAGCCCTGCTCATCATCCTGACTACAACCTTGCGAGGTTGCCCACAGAGACTTTGTGAAATAGTTAAAAGTGAATTGTTGTTTGAGCCACTGTGATAATTTGTGATAATTTGTTATGAAGCAATTGATAACTAGTACAACTAGTTAGGAAAGCTTGAGAAAAATTTTCCTAAGTATTCTTATAAAAACTCTTGTATCATCTTATTTCATACAGTAATAAGCTGTTTTTATGAGGTGATAAAGGACAGAAATGGTATGGCCCTAACAGAAGCAGAAGATATTAAGAAGAAGTGGCAAGCATAAACAGAAGAACTATACAAAAAAGATCTTCATGACCCAGATAACCACGATGGTGTGATCATCTAGAGCCAGGCATCCTGGAATGTAAAGTCAAGTGGGCCTTAGGAAGCATCATTACAAACAAATCTAATGGAGGTGATGGAGTTCCAGTTGAACTATTTCAAATCCTAAAAGATGATGCTGTGAAAGTGCTCCACTCAATATGCCAGCAAATTTGGAAAACTCGGCAGTGGCCACAGGACTGGAAAAGGTCAGTTTTCATTCCAATCCCAAAGAAAGGAAATGCCAAAGAATGCTCAAACTGCCACACAGTTGCACTCATCTCACATGCTAGCAAAGAAATGCTCAAAATTCTCAGCCAGGCTTCAGCAATACGTGAACTGTGAACTTCCAGATGTTCAAGATGGATTTAGAAAAGGCAGAGGAACCAGAGATCAAATTACCAACATCTGCTGGATCATCAAGAAAGCAAGAGAGTTCTGGGAAAACATCTACTTTTGCTTTACTGACTACACCAAAGCCTTTGACAGTGTGGGTCACCACAAACTGTGGAAAATTCTTCAAGAGATGGGAATACCATACCACCTGACCTGCCTCTCAGAAATCTGTTTGCAGATTAAGAAGCAACAGTTAGAACTGGACATGGAACAACAGACTGGTTCCAAATTGGGAAAGGAGTATGTCAAGACTGTGTATTGTCACCCTGCTTATTTAACTTATATGCAGAGTACATCATGAGAAATGCTGGACTGGATGAAGCACAAGCTGGAATCAAGATTGCTGGGAGAAATGTCAATAACCTCAGATATGCAGATGACACTACCCTTATGGCAGAAAGTTAAGAGGAACTAAAAAGCCTCTTGAAAGTGAAAGAGGAGAGTGGAAAAAGTTGGCTTAAAACTCAACCTTCAGAAAACGAAGATCATGGCATCTGGTCCCGTCACTTCACGGCAAATAGATGGGGAAACAATGGAAATATTGAGAGAATTTATTTTGGGGGCTCCAAAATCACTGCAGATGGTGACTGCAGCCATGAAATTAAAAGACGCTTGCTCCTTGGAAGAAAAGCTATGACCAACCTAGACAGCATATTGAAAAGCAGAGACATTACTTTGCCAACAAAGGTCCATCTAGTCAAAGTTATGGTTTTTCCAGTAGTCATGTATGGATGTGAGAGTTGGACTATAAAGAATGCTGAGTGCTGAAGAATTGATGCTTTTGAACTGTGGTGTTGGAGAAGACTCTTGAGAGTCCCTTGGACAGCAAGGAGATCCAACCATTCAATATCAAAGGAAATCAGTCCTGAATATTCATTGGAAAGACTGATGCTAAAGCTGAAACTACAATACTTTGGCTACCTGATGTGAAGAACTGACTCATTGGAAAAGACCCTGATACTGGGAAAGATTGAAAGTGGGAGGAGAAGGGGCTGATAGAGGATGAGATGGTTGGATGGCATCACTGATGTGATGGACATAAATTTGAATAAGCTCCGGGAATTGGTGATGGACAAGAAAGCCTGGCATGCTGCAGTCCATTGGGTCACAAAGAGTCAGACAAGACTGAGCGACTGAACTGAACTGAACTGACGAGGCGATATTACTATATTTGCAAGACATGGATGATTCTTGTAGTTTTAAACAAAGTGGCAAATGGACAGGTATTACTTCGGTTTTGCTGGAGAAGGAGTTGAGATGAACTGTAAGAGTTTTGATCTCATCTTCATCTCTAGTACAAGATAGTGGGGTAGGGCGTCCATAAAGGTGGTCTTTTTTCAAAGGTGGGTCTTTTTCCCAGACATTAAATGAAGACTCAGGGAACTTCAGGGTTTCTTCTGTGAAATGTCTCTGTCTCAGTAAATGTTGGACAAAGGAAACAAAATCTGGTTCCATTTCTCCACTGTTTCATGGATGCATTCTGATGTGGCAAAAATCCTTCCTTTGTGCCACATATCAGCACTGAGAATGATTAAGGTGTAGACCCTTGTGAGGCTTTCATTTAATTGCACATGAAGCCCCATAGAATTTTGCCCACAGAACAGTGGGGTTGTTTTGTCGAGTGTTCAAGACCTAAATTTGCCGTTGGCTCACCCCCAGCGCAGTCATGCGATTAGTCACGCAAGGAGTCACAAACCTCCTTGCCATGAAGAAATCCTAGCTGACGGCCCCACCAGTGCTCTTTTCCCAAAACATGTCTCTGGAAACTAAACTCAAACCTGTGTGTCAGTTTGGGCTTATTTTTCGTGTTTGTTTTGCCCAAAGCATGGACCATGTCAGAGAAGATGGAGACACCTTCACGGCCTGTTAGTCACATCTCACCAAAGCTTCTCAATGGGCTGTCAGACAAAAAAGGAGCCTCATGTAGCTACCTTAATCAGCATCCCCCATCTGTGAGGTCATTGGGATGTTTCAAACAATTTTCAGCTCTCATTAGTTGAGCGCGTTCCACAGGCAAGTCCTTATCTTTTGTAACTTTTGCTGCCACATCCTGAGAAAGCCTCTGCTGAATGACACTTTCCCCATGGGTCAGCCCCCAGTAATGAGTCACCAATTGATGTGCCCTTTGCACTCACTAGCAGTATATGTTGATATTAACCTTTCGTGTTGTGAGACGTCGCTTTTACCCTTGGCTTCTGCCATGTAAGTCTCATTATTTCTAATAGGCTGTGGCAATTAGGGTCTTGGGGCTGTTGGTCACAGCCATTCGGAGCGGGGAAGGGGCGCTCGGGGAGAACAGTCGCTTTTTCTTTACATGAACAATGTGGTGCATAACTCAGCCCGAAGCTGCACACAGTGAGGCCGTGGTGGACCTCCGGCCATGGATGGGAAACTCCTCAGTCGGTCCTATTCACATGTTCTTCCCTCAAACCAGCTGCTGGCTATTTTCAACCCCCTTTTGTGCAGCATGACGTGCTTGGCAGATATTTCAGGGCATTGGATTTGGCCTAATAGGGAATTCATTAAATAGCATTATTTGGGAAAGAAATGGGTGCGTTCAAAGAAGCCCTTTTTGTTACTGTCGTTCAAAGATAGTTGGCTGGAAAAGGAAAAGGATGACACTGATGACCACCCATCTTGGGTAGTTTGTGGGGGAAGAAGAGCCAGCTTGAGCCCAAAGCACCCGGGAAGGCCCTTTGGACTTGTAACTGGGAAATCTTGACTTCTTTTACACATTATTTATTCATTTATTTTTGGCTGTGCTGGGTGTTAGTTGCCACGCACCGGCTTTCTCTAGTTCCGAGGGGCAGAGGCTACTCTAGTTATGGTGCATGGGCTTCTCATCACGGTGGCTTCTCTTGTTGTGGAACACGTGCCCTAGCATGTGTGGGCTTAAGTAGTTGTGGCACAATGCCTAATTGCCCCCTGGCATGTGGAATCTTAGTTCCCGGACCAGGGATCAAACTCGTGTCTCTAGCACTGGCAGGCAGAGTCTTAACCACTGGACCACCAGGGAAGTCCAGAGATCTTGACTCGTGATGAACTCTATGGCTGTGAGAATCTGGTGGGCCTCTCAGGACTGTAGGTAAGTTACGAAGCTATTGCTTCAAGGTCAGAACATTTGAGAGTAAAGGGATGAAGGGTGGGGGGAGTCCACAAGAAAGTAAGAATAGAAGGAAACCAAAAGTAACTAAAAGTGTAATACAGTCAGCATTCACATCCTCTCTAGTTCTTCGACCTGAAGTGCTTTCTATATTTTGAAGAACACAAAACAAAATTAAGCCTGCTTTTTGTGCTTTAGACAAGAAGAGATTGAAGTCTTAGGAGTAACAACTCAGAGGAAAGACTTTTGCTTCTTTGTGGGCAGTGGACCTTGAATGTACTACATCAGGACAAGATTTTTCCAAATGAATGCAAGAAAAAGCCCCTATATTAATCTGGCTGTTTATGAAAATAACACTTGGGAAAGCCCCTCTGATAAATCAAGGGCATGCAGTGTCCAGAGACCCTAATGTCTGCTGCTGAAGTAATCACTCTTGGTGGTGTAGCAGTATGGTCTGTTTCTGGGATCCTATTGCTGAATTTTTCTTTGCTCTGAAAAATGACACAGTTAACATGTAAGTTCATTTCAGTCGGATTGGTTCCTGGTATAAATGTATGGCAGTTGTGAGGTGGAGAGTTCAAAATAATATGACCAATAATCACTGAAACTTAATTCTTCCCGCAATAAGTAAGAAGTCTCCAAAAGAAAGCCACGAGAAGCTCTTTTCTTCTTTTTTCCTTCCCTCTGTCCTTCCATAAATGTTTAACCGGCTTGTTCTATGAGTATGTATTGGGCTGGGAGCTGTTGACAATCCGCTTAGCTAATGTAGCACAGCCTTATTCCCAGAGGACTTCAAATGGGAAAGAAGGAGAGGACACTGACCCAAGGCAACACGAAAAGAATGATACAAAGAGTGAACAATAAGATATCAGAAGAAAGGTAGGAGAAAGTATTATTGCCAGGCTCTGAGGTCCTATACTTTATTATTACACTGCTTACCAGAGCTAGAACGTAAGAAAGAGTACCTAGAACAGTGGGCGGCACAGAGAAGTTCTCAGTATTTATTAATGAGAAAGCATTGACATCCTGGTACTGAAGCCTATGACTCTTTAAAATGAGTGTTTTATTTATTAAAATTTATTATTATTTCTTTGTTTATTTTTGGCTGTGCTGGCTCTTCGTTCCTGCACGAGGTACTTTCTCTAGTTGCAGTGAGCACGGACTGTTCCTTAATTGCGCTGCTCGAGCTTCCATTGTGGTGGCTTTTCTCGCTGCAGAGCACAGGCTCTAGGGTGAGTGGGCTTCATTAGTTGTGATGCACGGGCTTCATTGCCTCATGGCATGTGGGATCTTCACAGACCAGGGATCAAACCAGTGTCCCTTGCATTGGCAGGTAGATTTCCAACCACTGGACTACCAGGGAAGCCTGCCTATGACTTCTTATTTGCATTCATGAAGTGCTTTCCCCAGGTTACTTTCTCTGTTCCCCATTCCCCCACCACAACTCCATTGCTGGGAAAGTGGAGTGTGACCCATATCCAGGGACAGGGTACCGTTAGGGGAGTTTGAAGGCACTTACATATTTATAATGTTGATTCTTTGGTTTTTCTTTCATGCTTGTTTTCCTCCCATTTGGAATCCTAGTCTCCAGGCTCTGGAGCAGTACAAAGGGCATGGAGCTGCCTCCCATTTGGGAGTGTCTGATTCTGGGAAGGCCAGACAGGAACAGGTCAGGGCACAGTGGGTGATGACTTAGAGCAGTTGCTGTCAGCCTCCAGGAGAAGAGCTCTTGTTCCTGGGTTCATCCTTCCTGTTTTTTCAAGTTGTTGAGACCGTAGCACCACCTTCCCCCAAGCCCCCACCCCAGGTAAGAGTGTGGGCCACAGGGAAGGGGCCAGGGTAGCTCCTGTCCTGCTCTCGGTCTGGGCCGTTTAAGCCTCCTGGGCAACTGAAGTCCTCCCTGTTTACATGTCTGGTCCACATCAGCTAGGACTCAGGCCCCCGGTCCAGTTGGCAACAAGGCATTTACATCATTTTGGAGTTTCCTGTTTTCATAATTCCCTTGTGAGCCTTTGGAAACAGATGATGGACTGAAAAAATAGGGAGTTGGAGTCCTCATGTGACTCTCCAGCTCTTTACATTTTGAAAATGCAACCCAAGCCTTTGTAATATTTAACACAGTCACATAGAGACTGTTGACTCTGCCAGGACAGCTTTACCAAAAGGGATGCTCCTTGCTTGGG
The DNA here is from genome assembly GCA_006410935.1 of Redunca redunca. NCBI lineage: Eukaryota > Metazoa > Chordata > Mammalia > Artiodactyla > Bovidae > Redunca > Redunca redunca. The sequence goes on from SJYQ01008251.1 coordinate 223,800, forward strand.
TTTGCTCACTTTGAGCACCAGAATCTTTAAAAAAAAATGCAGGTCTATCTGGGCCAGGTTATCCATCTATCTATCTGTCTATATATTTATCTATCTATCTGTCTATGTATTTATCTATCTATCATCAATCATCATCTATCATCTATCCTAGTTTGCTAGGGCTTCCATAGCAAATTACTACAGATCAAGTGGCTTAAATAATAGAAATTTATCTTCTCATAGTTCTGGAGGCCAGAAACCTGAGATTAAAGTTGGTTTTGTCTTAGGACTCTCTCCTTGCCTTATGAAAGTCCGTGTCTCTCTGTGTGTTTCTGCGTACCAACCTCTTATTCTTATACAGACACTGGTCATTTCAGATCAGGACCCACCAAGTGACTTCCTTGTAACCTAATTACCCAAATGCAGGCATATTCAAAGGTACTAGGGCTTAAGACTCCAACATATGAATTTGGGCGGGGGGACACAGCTCAGTTTATCATGCTTTCTGTCCCCCCATCTACCCTCCCATCTCTTTCGTCCATTGTCTATCTATCTATCTTCTGTCTATCTACTTATCCACTCACTCAATCTATCCAATACCTAAAGGGAACTTGAAGAGATAATAAAAATGATTGCCAATGACTAGGCACATTGAACAATTCACAGATGAGAACACTAAAGCTCAACAAAAGCAAACAACTTTCCAAGAGAAACAAACCCAGTATCTGGTGGAAGCTGTATTTAGTCCTAAATTTTTAGTCTTTAAATCTAGCATTTGTTACCCATAATGTTGTAAGTTCTGGAATAGCTATTAAAATTTCCCCTCTTTATCTCCAATTAGGATCTCATAAGTGACACTTATTAAGAAAAGTTTTCTAAGTTCAAGAAGAGAGGACATGTGGGAGGTGGTGAATTATGGAGCTGGGTCTGGAAAGAATTCAGTGGCGTGACTGTGCTGCTTATACTCTTGTCAGCTATAATTCAACAACAGTTCTCACAGAGAAATTTCTTGAATTATGAGACAGAGAATTTAAAGTTCCCTCCCAGGTACTGTGTCCATAAGTGGCTGGATTATACGGGACCTTTTCTTTGGTATGTTAATAGTTAGCTTATGTCAATATGTGAAGTTGGAGAATTTTTTTTTTTTTCAGAAAATTAAATTATGTATGTTTTGGTAAACTACTATTTGCTGCTATAGCAAATTATTATAGACTGAGTGACTCAAATAACAGAGATTTATTTCCTCACAGAGCGATGGTGAGTGAGCTTTTCCAGCCACAAGGGTACTACAGACGGCAGCAGAGAGGTCACCAACCCTCTGCCTTGGAAGAACTCTGAAGAATGCTGGAAACTTATAGGAGGATGCCATTTTCTCTGTAGCTTTTCCCACAATTAACATCTGTCATTTAGGGACCATAAGACGTTTTTCAGTTTAATTTCAAGCTTCTGACAACTGTGAGAAAATTTCACCGGTTTACAACCTAATCAGTGGTCGGGGCTTTTGATTATTTGATGGCTAGAATATTTCATGACGAAGGACTTTAGATAGAAAGTTCACACTCACTTGTATTTCAACTGAGTGGTTGAAAATTCAGCAAAATCCAGTGCTGCCACATCTCACAATGAACAGATTCAGTTTGACAGTGGGTAAACATTTGTTCCCTGGATTTCAAGTCTTAAACTTCCAAAGTGAAAAGTAAGTCTTGTATTGAAATGACTGTTATTTCATGGAATCTAAAGGACCCATGAAAATGCAGAGGTGAGAGTAAGGAGGCTGTTTGGTGCGAGGAGGGAGGGTGTTCAGGGATAAAGAAGGTAACTTCTAAGAGGCAGGCAGAGGAATGCAGGATGCTAAGGGGTCCAGGCCAGATTTCATCCTGAGTCAGTGCTTGTTGGCATGGTCTGAGGCCTGGGGCAGAGGTGCACTCAGAGTTTCTTGGAAGTTAGTTGATTCCAGCCTTGGGACAGGAAAAGCACTCAGGCTGGCTTGAAACATCTTGTTGCTGTGGCCGAAAAACAAGGATCTTTCAAGAATGTCAAAGCAATGCTTAAAGGAGTTTCTATTAGCAAAGATGTGCACGTGTGAATATCAAACAATAAAACCAGTTATGGAGAATTGGTATGGGGTGAGTCTGTGAAGGCTGTGAGCTCATAATAATACTCTAAAACAATCTATGTAGAAAATGTAGTTATAAAAGAAAGATGAATTTATTTTTGCTGTTCAGTTACTAAGTCATGCCCAACTCTTTGAGACCCCATGGACTGCAGCATGCCAGGCTTCCCTGTCCTTCAGTATCTCCCTGAGTTTGCTCAAACTCATGTTCATTGAGTCAGTGATGCCATCCAACCTCCTCATCCTCTGTTTTCCCCTTTCCCTCCTACTCTCAATCTTTTCCAGCATCAGGGTCTTTTCCAAGGAGTCAGCTGTTCATATCAGGTGGCCAAAGTATTGGGAGTTTCAGCTTCAGCATCCGTCCTTCCAAAGCTTATTCAGGACTGATTTCCTTTAGGATTGAATGGTTTGATCCCCTTGCAGTCCAAGGGACTCTCTAGAGTCTTCTCTAGCACCACAGTTCAAAAGCATCAATTCTTTGATGCTCTGCCTTCTTCATAAAAGAAAGGTGAATATAGTAGAAGATTATATTAGAATATGTAGGTGTTGTTTTAAAAAAATATTAAGCATTTGTCTGTTTTAAAGTATTGACTTTATTTTTTCCTCTCTGCCCAAGCAGGAGAGAATAAACAGGGTCCTGGGAGTCAGCAAGGTGTCCCTGACAAAGTAGAACTTGTTCTGAGAACAGAAAGACTCACCAGCATCTGTGATCACGTTTAATGATGAGGGAGGAAGGGATTAGTGAACAGAAGGAGGGCTCCAGGATGTGATACACACTGATGAATTATCTAATATCCTAGAGAGGGGAGGCAATCTTTCAATTCTTCAGAGCTGGAATCTCAAAATGACCCCATCAGTGAGAATAAACTACTAATAAAGAAGACGTTCATTTTTTAATAAAGCTAACAGACCAGGGTGATATACCACAATCATAGAGCAACACACTAATACAGCCAGTCATGCAAATTTAGTGACCACTTTATTTCTGAAAAACAAGTCACACAAAAAATGAAGATCTGTCTCAAAATCAGGGACATAACAGGGCCATTGTGTGATAAGGGAAGTATATTAGTTATTCACAGGCATACACCTTACCTGCCTCCTGAGAAGCCTGTATGCAGGTCAAGAAGAAACAGTTAGAACCAGACATGGGACAATGGACTTGTTCAAAATCGGGAAAGGAGTACATCAAGGCTGTATATTGTCACCCTGCTTATTTAACTTATATGCAGAGTACGTCATGTGAAATGCTGAACTGAATGAAGCAAGCTGGAATCGAGGTTGCCAGGGGAAATATCAATAACCTCAGATATGCAGATGACAGCACCCTTATGGCAGAAAGTGAAGAGGAACTAAAAAGCCTCTTGATGAAAGTGAAAGAGGAGAGTGAAAAAGCTGGCTTACAACTCAACATTCAATAAACTAAAATCATGGCATCTGGTCCCATCACTTCATGGCAAATAGATGGAGAAACAATGGAAACAGTGAGAGACTTTATTTCCTTGGGCTCCAAAGTCACTGGCAGATGGTGACTGCACCATGAAATTAAAAGATGCTTCCTCCTTGGAAGAAAAGCTATGACAAACCTCAACACTATATTAAAAAACAGAGACATTACTTTCCTAACAAAGGTCTGTCTAGTCAAAGCTATGGTTTTTTCCAGTGATCATATATGGATGTGAGAGTTGGGTGATAAAGAAGGCTGAGTGCCAAAGAATTAATGCTTTGGCATTAAAACTGTGGTGTTGGATAAGACTCTTGAGAGTCCCTTGGACTGCAAGGAGATCCAACTAGTCAATCCTAAAGGAAATCAATTCAGAATATTCATTGGAAGGACTGATGCTGAAGCTAAAACTCCAATACTTTGGCCACCTGCTGTGAAGAGTTTATTCGTTAGAAAAGACCTGATATTGGGCAAGATTGAAGGCAGGAGGAGAAGGGGATGACAGAGAAGGAGATGGTTGGATGAGCAAGCTCCAGGAGGTAGAGAAGGACAGGGAACCCTGGCTTGCTGCATGCAGTCCATGATGTCGCAAACAGTCAGACATGACTGAACAACAACAACAACAGGCACACATTGTTTTATTGCACTTTGCTTTTCAAAGATACTGCAGTTTTTAATGCATCAAAAGTTTGTGGCAAGCTGTCGAGCAAGTCTACGGGTACCATTTTTCCAACAGCATTTGTTAATGCCATGATCTCTGTGTCACATTTTGGCAATTCTCATATTATTTCAAACCCTTTACCAGCAAAAACAGTATGACTCATTGAAGGCTCAGACGGTGGTTAACATTTTTTAGCAATAAATTAAGGCATGTCCATTGCTGTCTTAGACATAATGCTATTGCATACTTAATAGACTACAGTATACAGTAAGCAGAACTTTTCTACACACTGAGAAACCAAAACCTTCGTGAGACTCATTTTATTGTGATTTTCTGAAACTGAATCCACAATATCTCCGAGGCATACGTCTACTGCTGTGTAACAAATTTCCCGAAAACTTAGTGAAAAAGGAAGAATGAGAGGAGCCAGAGGAAGAAAATCACATGCTCAGTCTGGCAACAGGAATATTACCCAAGATCAAGATAAAAAATAAGATCAACTACTTTGGATATTTAAAACTGGGTAAGGATTAGTGGCCCCCAGACATGAGTACTTTAAAAAAAAAAACTTTTTATTTTGTATTGGATTGTAGCTTATTAACGATGTTGTGACAGTTTCAGGTGAACAGCGAAGGGACTCAGCCATACATAAACATATATCCATTCTCACCCAAACTCCTCGCCCATCTAGGCTGCCATATAACACTGAGCAGAGTTCCCTGTGCTACACACTAGGTCCTTGTTGATTATGTATTTTAAATATAGCAGTGCAGACATGACTACTTTTAAACTTCCCAGGTGATTGTATTGTGCACCAGGGGTTGGGAAGCACTATTGTGGTGTATGACTTCCCACTCTGAATCTACTTGAGTTGCAGTAAATGTGGTTAGTGGTGCTGGTAGCAGGCATTGGTAACATTTATTGAGTCCCAGTTATGAATCAGTTTCCAAGTGAGGAATTTCACATCTAATTTATCTTATCCTCACAGCAACTCCAGGGAGCAGACAGTGAGTCATTTTTATCACTATTTCACAGAGGAGGAAATAGAGAAAGATTGGGTAAATCAGACTGTCATAAACAAGGTTTGTCTCTTATGCCATATTGTTACCAAAAGTGGTAAAGTAGTGAGTCTGGATGCTTGGCAAAGAGGCCAGGTTGGTGGAAAGGAAAGTCTGCTTTATTTTGGATGCTGTCTACCAGCAGGGAGGGCAGATGCCTTTCCAAAGCCTGGCTCACTTCCATTGACAATGGGTGGGCAAGAACTTCTATAGACGGAGGGACCTCCACACAGAAACAGCATAGTCAACTCTGACAGTCATCTTGAAATTGGTCATTGGTGATCTGACCAGCATCATCTTGATTGTTTTAAATACAATTAATGTTCAGTTCCAGGGTTGGTTTGTTTCCTTTTCTTTGAGGCCAATTCTTGGAACTGTGGCAGCTTATGTCATGGCTGTAGTCTGCTTATCATGTAGTTAATTTCTTCTGCCTGGTGGGGGTTTCAATATCTATAAGACAGCTCACAGGATATGGCTCAGAATATTATCTATAGCCCTTGGGAAGGACCTAAAGGTCCTTGACTACACTTAACAACTACATTATTTTTATGTGATCTCTTTCAACTATTTGCCTTTGGTTCTGCATGATCTCATGTCTCTCGTTAAATTATTCATTGGCTAAACTTTTTCACAGTCAAAAGTTAGGCTGAGGACATGGGATGGGGATAGGGGGTAAGGACCATAGGGTCCTGCTGCATTTCAATATCAAACTGTATTAGCAAAGGCCCCAGTGAGAAAAGGATCCTAATGATAAAGCAGATAGAAGATAAAAGAGTTGGCTTGGTAAATTTAAACCTGAGCTTGAAGGGGACTGAGGGCTTCTCAGGTGATGCAGTTGGTAAAGAATCCACCTGCCAATGCAAGAGATACAGAGATGCAGGTTCAATCCCTGGGTCGGGTAAATCACCTGGAGCAGGGCATGGCAACCCCCTCCGGTATTCTTGCCTGGGCAACCTCATGGAGAGAGGAGCCTGGCGGGCTACAGTCTATGGGGTCACTCAAGTCGGATACGACTAATGGCCTGAGCATGCATTCACGGGATTGAAAACATGAAGCACTGCTGCTGACGTTTCTAAACTGTGTAGAGTCTGTATTTGGCTACGAAAGGAAATGGCACACGTGGGGCTGCAGAGAGCAGGGTATGCAGAAGGGGTTCAACCAAGGCCAGCAAGGGTTGGTGCGGGTAGGGGATGGGCAAGGTTTGGCTCACTTTCCCCTTCTTCACTCCCTAGTAGCAATGCAGAGGGAGCCAGACAAACAAAGGGAACATGGTGGAAACAACCCCTGCTGGGCATTGAATAACTTTGCATGACAGAAGCAGAGAGGCTGGAAAAATAAGGCTGGTAAAGAAGGCTCAGGACATCCAGACTTCAGAGACTGGGGAGGCCAGGCCAGTGAGGGCAGGGATGAGCCCATGGGGTACCTCGACTGCTGCTTTAGGGTCACACAGGCCATTTCAAGGTGGGGAGAAACTAGGGGTCTGGTTTCTTAGGAGTGTCTATTGTCAGCAGTTACTAAAAAAGATTTTAATTTAAAAATAATTTTATACTGATAATTTAAATATATTTAAATATTTCAAAGCAAATAACAAACATGGTTAACGAAGAGGAAGGTGAGGAAGGGGTAAATTAGGAGTTTGGGATTAGCAGATACCAACTACTATACATAAAATAGGTAAGAAACAAGGTCTTATTGTACAGCACAGGGAACTACATTGCATATCCTATAATAAACCATAAGGGTTATTATATACCATAAGGTATACAAATGTACATGGTGTTTGTTGTTTTAGTTGCTAAGTCATGTTTAACTCTTTGTGACCCCATGGACTGTAGCCCGCCAGGCTCCTCCATCCATGGGATTTTCCCAGGCAAGAATACTGGAGTGGATTGCCATTTCCTTCTCCAGGTGATCTTCCTGACCCAGGGATTGAACCCGGGTCTCCCCCATTGCAGGCAGACTCTTTACTGTCTGAGCCACCATGTATATACATATGGTGGCCCTCCAGGGCTTGGAGCACAATTGGTTCTCAAGCTATATATATGGACTTCCCTGTAGCTCAAACGGTAAGGAATATACCTGCAATGCAGGAGACCAGGGTTTGATCCCTGGTTCAGGAAGCTCCTCTGGAGAAGGGAATGCAAGCCACTCCAGTATTCTTGCCTGGAGAATCCCATGGACAGAGGAGCCTGTCGGGCTCCAATCTGTGGGGCTGCAAAGACACAGACACGACTGACTGACCAACACACACATATATATGTATATCCGGAATCCCTTTGCTGTACATCAGAAACTAACACAGCATTGTAAATCAACTACTCTCCAATAAAAAAATAAAACAAATATGTGCATGGCCATACATCCATGCACACATGTTCATCCTAAATACACACTGAACTTTTTTCCTGCAAAGGCAAAATACCTACAGACAGGCCTCTGCACTTTATTTACTCTGAGAATAACATGGGAGGATTCCTTCCTTGAAAGAGCTGTGTGTTTGCCTTGGGATACAAGCAGTTGATCACGCTAGACCCACACTAGCTTTCCCTTTCCTGAGCATATTGCCTCACTGACGCTTCACTTTCAGACAATCCTGTGGCTGTGTCTCTCCTCATGGGGCTTCAAGATCATGTCCTTTGGGGGCATTTCTTCACTCACCTAACTCATGAGGCAGTCGGAGCCATGCTGGGAAACAACATGAGAAAGACTTCATGCTTTGTGCCCAAAGCATGGCTGGAGTCAGGAACCAAGACAAACATGGAATGATGACCGTGGTACCCGGTACCAGATAAAGTAAACGAAAGCGAACCAACCACAGAATCAGCCTCCCATCCCTGAACGGTGCCTCAGAAGCCATGGAATAGTGGCTCCACTTCCAGAATCAGAAACCCTTCACCCTGTAAGAGCTGCCCTTGTCAGGGGCTGCAATCTGCCCTTCCCCATGTGGGGTCATTATCAGAAATGTGAGCCTGGGGCCAGAGCACCTCCTACGTCTATGATACCGGGCTTGGGAACCAATTGTGCCCCAAGCCCTGGAGAGCTCCACATCTTGTGGCCTCTTATTGCCCAAGCTGTTCCCAAGCACAATAGGCCCCTTGGGGAAATTAATGGAGGTTAGAGAGGAACGAGCTCTGCAGTCAAGCTGGGGATATTCTAGAAGCCAAAGATGAGGAAATAGGGGAGGGTATGAATTAGAGAAAGATGACTGAGGACTTCCTTGGTGGTCCAGTGGTTAAGACACTGCCTGCCAAGGCAGGGGATGTGGGTTTGATCCCTAGTCCAGGAAGGTCCTACATGCCATGAAACGGCTAAGCCCATGTGCCACGACCACTGAGTCCCTGCTCTAGAGCCCCCAAGCCACCACAGCCTGAAGCCTTGGAGTCAGATCCTGTGCTCTGCAACCAAAGAAGCCACTGCGCTGAGCAGCCCTTGCACCACCACTGAGGGTGGGCCTCAGCCACTGCAGCTAGGAAAGCCCAGCGAGGCAACGAAGGCCCGGCGCAGTGAACACAAATCAGGAAAAGAGAGACTTATTGGGATTTACTGGGGTTCTGGTGACTGGCGCAGGACTCGGCCAGATCTAAACTCTGTGGAACTATTATCTACTGGATGGAGAACTCTGTCCCGACCTGTAAGCTTTAACAGTTAGTACTGAAGGTAGCTCTGAACCAGCCATCTGGAGGTTCTCGCCTGTGTACATTGTCAGAGTATCCATTTAGGAGAGAGCCCAGAGGGGTGGCGTACATGTCCGTCTCTCAAGATGACCGTTAGTGAAAAGCCTTTCCTAAGTGTCTGCCTTTGCCTATGCTGACCTGGGCTGTGCTGAGAACACCTACCTGTACACTACCTCATCTACCCCAGAGACAGATGAGATATTCCCTCCTTCCCTCAGTCCATGGTCTACCCAGTGGGGAGCAGATGGCCAATCAAGCAGCAGGTAGGTTGAACCATAGGAAACTTCCATTTTGTATAAAAAGACCATCGAAAATTATCGCTCTTTTGACCATCTTCACACTTATAAAACGGCTCTTCCATTTGTTCCAATATTTTCTAGTTCTAATATTGTTCTAATATTTTCTAATTTGTTCTACTATTTGTTCTAATATTTTCTAGTATTGTGTGCCAAGATCTTTGCTTGGCACTGTAGGGGTACCAGAAATATCAAACACCCTTTTCTGTGGAGGGGTTTATGTTGCACCAGGAGTCAGCACCTGTGACCCCAGGGACCGGATCCAGTCCATCACAAGCTTTTATATGGATCTATTGGAACACGGCCACAACCATTTGTTTGCTTATTGTCTGAGATGACTTTCCTGCTACCAGAGTTGAGTAATTAAACAAAGACTGTACCATCCACAGAGCTGACACATTTACTGTCTGGCCCTTTACAGTAAAGTGCGCTGACTCCCAGGTCACACGGTAGAGACAGACAGTGATCACACATTCACACCACCGTTTTTCTTATTGCTGTCCAACACCTCTCCCCGTTTTGCCTTACCTTACCTTATTATTTTTTCTTTTTCTCTTTGAATGGCCAAAATCTCTTCTTTCTTCAGACTCCTTCACTATTCTTGCTTGTTCCTGGTCTGTTATTTCACATCCTCATTACTCCCTATTTTCTTCTTTTTAAAAATAATTTTATTTATTTACTTTTGGCTGTAACTTGGTCTTGGTGGCTGCACGGGCTTTTCTCTAGTTGTGGTGAGCGGGGGCTACGCCCTAGTTGGTGGTGTGCAGGCTTCTCATTGCGGTGGCTTCTCTTGTTGAGGAGCACAGGCTCTAGGGTGCGTGGGTATGGGGAGTTGTGGCACGTGGCTCTAGAACACAGGCTCAGTAGTTGTGACACACAGGCTTAGTTGCTCCATGGCATATGGGGTCTTCCCAGGTCAGGGATCGAACTCGTGCCTCCTGCACTGAGAGGCGGATTCTTTACCGCTGAGCCATCAGGAAAGCCCCCGCTATTTTCTTCTGTTCATTTTTGTTTCTTCTCTTCACCTGCTTCTGCTCTGCTGTCCCAGTCTATTTCCTCCCACCTCTCACTTGTGCTTCTTTCGTGTCTTTCCTTTCTTGGTTTCATCTGTGCCTCCTCCTTGGGACTGGTTGTCCCTGTTGACTTAGGATGAGTGGGCTGCCTCCTCTTCTCACCATTCAGAGCTGCCTTTCTCTTGCTCCAGCACCATTTTGTGTTGGTTTCCCTCTTTATTTTTAAAATTTTATTCATTTATTATTGGAGTGTAATTGCTTTACAATGTTTTCTTAATTTCTGCTATACAAAAAAGTGAATCATCTACATGTATATATATGTCCCCTCCCTTGGAGGCTTCCCTCCCACCTTTCCCCTAATTTCCCTCTTTAGGTCTCAGTCCACCTGGCTGGTATTTCACTGGTAAGGAAAGGCATCCTGTAAAGACCCGTGTGTACTTGGGTTGGTTGTCCATCTGCCCTGACTGGTCAGTGTCGAATATTTTGAAAATCATTCCTGCCACAAGATCATCTTCCTCATCTTCCAGACATCTCAAAATTTAGAAATGTGGTCCAGACATCTATTTCTCTTAGGAACTCCATTAGTCCATGTTTGTGGGCTCAGCCTCAGGAGTTTAAATGAGGCTGTTACTATTTTTAATAGCATTGTGAGGCAGTGTCTAGAATTTAGAAATTAAGCCCATTCAAAATTAGGATGGGTGTGTGTGCTGGGTGGTGCCTTTCTTCCCACACAGTAATATGTTTTGAATCTAAGACACTTGTGGTCAAATGTTTCTCAGAAGCATGTACCATTGGTTGCTAAGGACTTTCTTAGGCAATGGTGTAGGAAAAAAAAATAGATCGGTAGTTTAGAGTCACTCTAAAGTAATTATCAGAGCTATACCAAACCTTGCCACACCACTTATCATTGATGTCAGAGTGACAAGAGTCTTCATAATGTAGGGTCACCAGTCACCAAGCCAGCCCACAACTGAAGTGAGGGGAAAAGGCCCCACACAGCAACTCCAGACATTACGTGACTTTAGAGAACACTGCCTAAGATGTTTTCAGGGGCAAAGACTTGGTTTTATTAGCCTACAGTTTGACTCTATTCATGCTAATTACTTTTCTTCCCCTTTAAAACATGTTTGTTAAACCTGATTCTCTTTTCTCAATATTGTGGTGAGTATGGAGACTCTACTTTCTATATAATGTGTTTTTGAACTTCTGGGCAAACCATTTAATCATTGTACCTAACACAGAGGCTATAAACTTGATATCAAAATAAAGAGATTTAGTCAAATATCGTGTAATAGGCATTTTTGATTGGCCCTGCAGCTTCTGTTGTCTTTTTTCCTAATAGCCCTCATTTCAGTTTGGGGATCCATCTGACTCTAAGAAACCTGATTCCAGGCATGCAGCATGTGACCCAGATCAATATAGTTGACTTCCTGGCCATTGTGATTGCTTCTGGGTGGATGTGTGAGTAATCCGATCCAATTACTAAATCTTAAGACTTTTACTTGGAATTCCAGAACAAAGATCTTCTCTCCTTCCTGCTAAATATGAATGAATAAACACACAGACCAGGGACATGTTCATACTCATCTTGGAAACACTAATGATGTTGAGAAGAAACTAGACAAAAAGAAATTAGGCACTTAGTGGCCTTGTTGAGTTGCTGAACCAAGCTTCACTTGAAGTCTCTGGACTTTAAAGATATATGAACCCATTATTTTCTTCATTGGTTCAAGTCAAATTGGGTTGGGTTTTCTATCACCTGCAACCAAAAGATTTCTAGTTTTTGCACAAGACAATTGAACAACAATCACAAGGCAGAAAGAACCAAGGGACCAAACAGTGGGTACTAGTGTATGCTTCATGTTAACTAGCTGTCAGAACTTCAACCAGTCTTTTACCCAGACCTTTGACTCTGGGCCTCAGTTTTGTCTCTGAAATACATAAAGGAAGTAGAAAGTTGGGCTTTGTGTTTTCTTTAAGACCTGTTCCAGCTTTAAAATTCCCTGGGTTCAACCCTTTACTTGATTCATTGCCAACTGGCTCCTACAACTGGTTTGCTACTTCTGTCAATGGTCTCATCATACTCCCAGACCTCTGGGTAGAAACCTTGCTATCATTCCTGTATGTCATTCACCTCTCTTCTTTATCCCCTATATCTGCTCAATTATCATGGCTTCTCAATTCTTCTTTCTAAGCATTTCTTCTTCCTTAATCTGCTCCCTACAGCTCTCTAGAGTGCCCACTCCCTTGAATCCATTGTCCTACTCTTGCTGGATTAATATCTGCAAGTAGACTTTTAGAACTTGACTGAATACACCATTAATGGAAAAAATAAAGTCTACATTGTAATTTTCCAGGCAGTGCTAGTGGTAAACAATCCACCTGCCAATGCAGGAGATATGAGACGCAGGTTCAATCCCTGGGTCAGGAAGATCCCCTGGAGGAGGAAATGGCAAACCACTCCAATATTATTGCCTGGAGAATTCCATGGACAGAGGGGCCTGGTGGGCTACAAGTCCATGGGGCCACAAAGAGTCGGACACGACTGAGCAACTGAACACAAAGTCTACATCACTCAGCATGGCATTCTGTGTGATCTTTTCACTGCAGCCATTCTAGTTCCTTAACACAGATTACCTACAGGCCCAACTGAAACAGAAGAATAGAAAGTCCTTTTTGAGGATGAAAACTTTATGCATGAATTGTGTTGATATTCCCTTCCAAAGACTTTTTCAAGAAGGGTTAAAATCAGAGCATGAATCTGTGGCTGGACCCAAGTTATGGGGCATCTATACTGGTGAATAACAAACCTATGAGCCTTAGAGCTAACAACCCAGGGCCTTTATAGACTCATGCAGAACAGTGTGTCCTAGAAAATGTGAATTGCTTTCAGATGTTAAAATTATTTATTAAAGCAATACATATCTTGCATGCAGTTCACTCTGAAATGGTGGCCATTTTAAACACGTGTGACTTTAGCATAACCCAAACAGGTATTGGTTAATATCTACCAGATCTACTCCTTAAAACATAATATATAATGGACATATATTAATATAAAGTTTTAGGCTTCATTGGGATACTCTGTAGGAGGAAGCCATGGGAAAAGAGACTATAGACTTATTGTAACCTTGGAATTAGTTGTGAATTGAGAGGAGACAGTGTCTATTTGCCTTTCTTTTTTTTCTCAAATAACAGAAACCCTGGCCCATGAAGGCCTGGGAATGTGCTGAGGCGGCCTTGTTTTTCTCCTGTTTTCCGTGACAGGGCACTCCTCCTGATGAGTTCTTGCCAAGCCCTTATACATGTTGAGTCAAAACATTTTGAATATGAGCTCATTGCATGTGAGAAGAGTTTAAACAACAGTTCAACATGTAAATGTATTATGGGCTTTTTCAGTCCATGTTTCAGTTCAAATTTCCTGCAGCTTGGAAAACTGCATGTAATTTATGCAACATCTCAGCATTCCCCCTCTGGACTGAAGTGAGGCAGTTGGCTTTCTGTTACAGACTAAACAAATGAATAAAGATTCATCTGAAGGAGTCATGTTGATAGTGTATATCCAGCTCCAGGCATTTTCTGTTTAACTGACTGACTTTGGGTGGACTCAGATATACAATAGCCATGGTGCCGATTTGGTGGTCAAAATAAGAAGGAACCATTCCTTAAAATCACCTCATCTGGCCAGTTTTAATTTCAGCTAGAAATCCAGTCAACTTGAACATCTAAAAGAAGAACTAAATATGCTTACAGTCTTATCCTTTATTTTCATGGAGAGAAGGGGGAACTGGAGGTGAATTATGATTCTTCAAGGATAGCTTAGGGTTAAGGGGAAGCAGATGAGAGCGTATGAAGAAGAATGGCTTGGGAAGGCTCAGTGGGGAGCTGGGTCGTGAGTGAATGAAAATGGAACTTGACTGCTTCGTCATGTTGTAGACTGGATATCACCTGCTTGGGTGATATCTCTTATTGTTCTCTCTGAGGGGTGTTTAGCCTAGAACCTAACGCCCACCCCAGTCAGGTCATCTTGTGGTCATGTAGTTGATTCTCAAATAACTGAAATTGATTTTCTTTTTTTATTATTTATTTTGGCTGTATTGGGTCTTTGTTGCAGCACATGGGCACAAGAGCTTTAGAGCATGTGGGCTGGGTAGTTGTGGTGTATGAGCTTAGTTGCCCCATGCCATGTAGGATCTTAGTTCCCCTGCCAGGGATCAAACCTGGACCCCCTGAATTGAGAGCTCAGTCTTATCCACTGGACCACCAGGGAAGTCCTTGAATTTGATTTCCTTTTGAGCTGCTCTAACTGAAATTGTAGTATTGTTGATGGGACTGTGGAGTAGTATCCTTGGGGGTGGGGGCTTCCCCAGTGGCTTGGTGGTAAAGAATCTGCCTGCAGTTTGGTACACCTGGGTTCTATCCCTGGGTCAGGAAGATCCCCTGGAGGAGGGCTTGGTAACCCACTCCAGTATTCTTGCCTGGAGATTCCCCTGGACAGAGGAGCTTGGCAAGTTATAGTCCATAGGGTCGAAAAGAGTCAGACACAACTGAAGCTACTTAGCGTGCATGCACGCTTCCTTGAAAGTGACCCTTTCTCCCAAGAGTCGTGAAAAGGAAAGGAAGAGGATGGTTAAATGTGATTCAATGACCAAGGACTTATAAACTGTATTAATTTTTCTCAACTAAATTCAATTTAATTTGGTGACTATTTATTCAACATATGCTCTGTGATAAGGCATGTATATTTACCAGCACATAGTATATATATGCAAGAAATATTTGTTATCATTAGTTTCCCAGTGCCAAAAATTAAGAGAGAGGAATAGAGATTGGGAGGAAAGAGAGATTTAGAGAGAGGAAAAAAAAATTCAAGCCTTAAAAAAACTTAAAAAGTATTGGAGGGTAAAGGAGAGCCATATGTAATAAAACAAAGCTTACTTTATAGTCTAGCATTAAAGGGGGCATTATAATAATTGGTGATCCTAAGAGAGAGGAAAGAGGGAAAGGCTTGTAGGCAAAAGTTTGTGGGATAGATTCATGGAGGAATTGAACTTGTAGTGGGGCCTTAAATGACAAACCAAATGGAAATTCCAGGCCAAGAAGTCAGCATGAATAAAGGCACAGGGATAGGAATGAGCATAAGGTCATCTAGTAGGTTCTCATATCCTCTCCAGTCTCCAAGAGCCAAGAACAGACTGACACACTCAACACAGCCTGCAGCCTGTTTATTAAACCACATTAATTTTAATAGTAGATAATACACAGAGGCCAATTTCCTCCTCTGAATCATGCATGTATATCAGTTTTATGCAGATGTTGATGGCCTTTTCCATATCTAAAATTTTGTGTTTTTATAGGACTTCTCTTAAAAATGTCTCTCTGTCAAAGTTGAACAAGTTACTGAGTTGAAGTTAAGATAAAGAGTGGTAAGACTTGCAGAAGGCAGACGTGACCTCAGTGGAATGTAGATTCCCAGATGAAGAGTTTATGAAAATGTGAGACTCCTGGAACATGCTATATATCTTCCCTTTTTATCTTTGTCTTCTCTTTCAACTGTCTAGTTTTCAAAAGAAAGAGAAAAGCGTGTCTTCTTTCGATGACTCTGAAATGATGCTTAACACCAAGCATAGAGGCAAGAGATCTATTTCTCCCTGATAACTTGGGGTTCTACAAAACCCAATGCGTAGGGCTCTTTGGGAGTCTGATATGGCTGGTGCTTTTCCAAATACATTGGTGGGTTGAGTTTCTCTCTGGGTCATGAGAAACTTTAGGGACTTTAAATTCCCTGATGATTATGCCCAGCTTGGTGGGATGAAACTGGAATCCATGTTCTAACAGAAGACACTTTTTCACACTGAGCTGGGCTTTCTAACTTCTTGGATTCAGTCTCTTTTTCCAAATCACATTTGCAATCCTCACTGACCTCAGAGACATTTGTCCTTTTATCCAGCCCGAATCATCTTGCTGGACAGAATTTTGCTTGTTTTTTTTTCCTCCTTTCTGGATTAAATAAGGAGAAAGAAACACCCAATTCTAGATAAACATACTTCCTGTTACATAGTTTTGTAAACTATAGTAAAACCTCGTTTCTTTAGATGTAAAATGATTGAAGGGCAAACTAGGTTAGTGAATGTCATGAAATGCTGATAACTACAAAAAGGATGCCTTGTTATAATTAATATGTATATATAATGGCATGAATTAGTGGCTTAGAAAGTGCCCTCAGCATTCCCAGGTTACGATCTTTGCCGATTCGCTTTAATGCATTGAGAAATCTCATTTGCATTTAGCATGTTTCTTTTTGATATCAAATATTTACTGCTAAACTATTTGAAAACACCTTATCCTCCTGAGTAGTTTAGAATTCCTCTTTTTTACATTATTTTTATCAGTAAAGAACATGTTATAAAATCTTTTGATGGTATAAGCTTTAGACCACTTTGGTTAGCACATTATTGAGGACTGGATTAACTGGACTTTAGCATGGATTTTGTATTGGGAAGTTGCTATGACTCTGCTGAGGAATGTTTAAGAGAAGGAGAGAAGTGGAGTCAAAGCAGTCAACAAATGTTTGTTGAGTCTTTCTCCTTCCTGCCCAAACAGAACTTTATGTGGTAAATTGGGGGTAATATGGGTACAGTAGCTAAAAACAAAAATAAACAACATCCACATATTCTACAAACCACAATTTAGCCACAAGCACCTCTTTACCTCTCGTATCTCTTAGCTGAAAGGCCAACAATGGATAAAATATAGTGATTTGGATTTCACTTCCTCGCCCTTATTCAGCCAAACTCTGGAAATCAGGAATACGCAGTAGGAGGTAGTAAGAAGCGGAACACAATCTGAACAACCACAAAAACAAATGGCTTTGGGGTGAATTCTAAAGTAGACCACAGGAAAGAGAAATCCTTAAAATATTTGTGTTCAGCTGTGTGTGTGGGTGTGTCTGAACCTCTATTTGAATCCCACTTTTTCAAATACCATCCACTCACTCTCTGCAGGTGTTGCCCTGCTCATAATTCCTCCACATCTTGAATGGGCCCCATGTTCTTCTCTGAACATTATTTTCATTTGAAGTTCAATTCTTTTTCTTCAACTTAGTTAAATAGCAAACACTTTTGAATTTCTTTCCCTTCTCTACTCCAGTTTCAATTTTTTTTTTTGCCAGCTTTTGAGAAGTCAGTCATAATAAAAATTCTGAACTCCATTTTCCTTACCCCTCCAATTTCTCTTTCTCATAGTTCAAATTTTGGTCTACTGCCCTAACTAGTTCTGTGTATACAGAGGCTTTTTTTTTCCTTTCATTTTTTTGTCATGCATCATGTGGCATCTTAGTTCCCTGATCAGGGATCAAACCCACACCCCTTGCATTGGAAGCTCAGAGTCTTAACCACTGGGCTGCCGGGGAAGTCTGAGGCTTTTTCACTTGTTTGTTTTTGCTGTGATAGATCTTCATTGCTTTGCATCTCGGGTGGTTGTTTCTTTTTGGTAGTGGTGACGGGAGCTACTCTTCATTGCATTGAGCTGGCTTCTCTTGTTGTAGAAAACAGACTCTAGACATGTATGCTTCAGTAGCTGCAGCGTGTGGGCACAGTAGTTGTGGTGCAGGGCTTAGTTGCGCTGTGGAATGTGGAATCTTCCTGGAGGAGGGGTTGAACCCATGTCCTCTGCACTGGCAGGTGGATTCTTGTCCACTGAGCTGCCATGGAAATCCCAAGGCTGTAGTTTTGATTATTCCTCCTTAATAAGTCCTCTTGGAGAAGGCAATGGCACCCCACTCCAGTACTCTTGCCTGGAAAATCTCATGGACGGAGGAGCATAGTGGGCTGCAGTCCATGGGGTCGCTGAGAGTTGGATACGACTCAGTGACTTCACTTTCAGTTTTCACTTTCATGCATTGGAGAAGGAAATGGCAACCCACTCCAGTGTTTTTGCCTGGAGAATCCCAGGGACGGGGGAGCCTGGTGGGCTGCCGTCTATGGGGTTGCACAGAGTTGGACACGACTGAAGCGGCTTAGCAGTAGCAGTAGCAGTAATAAGTCCTCTGACCCAAAGGCTACACTACACTCATCTGAAACCAAAGAAGAGAGGTGGTAGAACAAAGAAGTGTTACTGTGGTGTCATTTTGGGGTGAGGACAAAAGATCCTGACTCATCCACAGAGCACCAATACTACACCTGTGGATGAAAACTTGTGACTCGCCATCTTGCCTCCATAAGGATGAAGTAGCCAGGCACTGCCATCGCTGACCTCTCACACACCCTTATTTCAGGGTCAAGATCAGGAATGAGGCACTCTATGCTCTGGGAAAAACTGGCTGAACAGACAGGTATTTTGAGGAGAACATTTTATAAGCCCAGATTCTTGCATCTTCTCATATCTAGAAAAGCACTAAAATCATTAACAGCGACACCTGCCCCTGGTGATGAGCAGCAACTTTCTGCTAAAATGTGTACTTGACTGCACGTATCCCACCCGACCAAAATCACATATATACTAACCTCCCCTCTTATCTCTTTGGAGTAGTTCCTTGGAGCTACCTGAGAGGCTGTCTCTCTGGCTATAGTCCTCATAGAACTTATTATTCTTATGTTGCAAATTTTTTTCAGTCAACATTTCAAACACAAATTCAGAGAATCTGGCTGGCATAAACAGCTTTCAGCATAAAGGGTTCGTAGATAGGGCAAATCAGGGAGGTAAGATCTTCCCATCATGCCTCGCTAGGCCTCCTCATTGCCCCCCGGCTCCCACCACTTTTCAAGGTCTCTGAGGATTGTGAGGGCCACATCTGTAATTTCTATTGTTGAGAATGCAAACAAGCTGCAGATTCCCATATTAACTTTGGTATCAGGATCAAGAATATTGCCCTGATGAATTCCTGTTTTCTTAGGAGCTACCTCTTTGAAGCTGGGAGCTCGTGCTGATACCAATGGATGACTTGGTAGGGTGAGTGTGAAAGTCCTGATCTTTAATAGCTTTTAAAACACCACTCACAATAAGCATGGAGCAAAGTATGTGGTCAAAATGACCACCTGAACAAACACATAAAATAATTGGCCAAGCATGTGACTGAAATATATCTCACTTGTAATTTGCAGAAGGAGGGCACTAAGGAAACGTTGTACTTTGCTGCTGAAAAAATTGATTGTTTCAAAGAATTCTCGCCTAGATTTTGATTCTATCAAGTTCATTCAAGAAGCCCTGTAGGAGGATTTGTAACTGGTGGTGTTGGCTGGACAGTGGGCAGGCTAGTGATCACCTCCACCAGGTAAACTCAGCTGCACCTTGATTCTCCCTGCAGTGGGCTCTATGTCCCACAACCCAGGCCCATTGTCTTCCCAAGTGTCCACCAAAAAAGTAATGCAGGAGGCTGCAAGTAAGACAAGAATTTATATGGCATCCCAAGAATTGCAGTTTCAGAGACACAGATTCTAGTAACCCAGAAAGAGTGTTCCAGGGAAGAGAAAGAGTCAGAGGCTTATCAGGACAAGAAACTGCAAGGTTTTTAAAAGTTGCCTGGTGAGAATTGTCATCAATTCTGATGCAAGTCAGAAAATATTTGTCCTTAATGAATCAGGAGGTTTTGTTTTTTTACGGTAAGGGTCTAATTAGTTGATAAACTGTCATGAATTATTTTAGAGTAACGGTCTGATAAGTAGATAGGCTGTCATGAGTTTCTGACAGATGTTTTGGATAACTTTACCAAGTCCAAAGGTCAGATTCCATCTAGGCTGAGATGTGCCTAAGCCACATTTCCTTAACGGCCTCCTGGTTCCATTTCAGAGCACTCTTAGCTTCCCTGATAGCTCAGCTGGTAAAGAATCTGCCTGTGATGCGGGAGACTTGGGTTTGATCCCTGGGTTGGGAAGCTCCCCCGGAGAAGAGGAATGGCTACCCACGCTAGTATCCTGGCCTGGAGAATTCCAGGGACTTCTGCATAGTCCATGGGGTCACAAAAAGTAGGACTCGGCTGAGTGACTTTCACTTTCACTTTCTTAGCAATACCAACTTCATTTTGCTTTTCCTGTCACACAAGCGCATCTTATTCAACAATTCTAGAGCTTCCACTGGCTGCAGATGAGCAGCATACATGGAACCAAGGCTGTGGGACTCTGAGGACAGAGAAGGACTCTGTGATGGGTGGAGTCTGAGAACTTGGGAGTCAGCTTCCATTTCTTCTGCTCCTGCTGCTACTGACCGACATTTATTAGATATTTCCCATGTGCTAGGAACTTCACTTACTTCATCAACTTTGAATGGGAGATTTTTTTTTCTTTCCATTTTCTTGAGCTGAACTCAAGGAACAGACAAATTAGAACACATAGAATATAGCACATCTAGTAAGATGTCTGACCATAAACCTGAGCCCTTTATATTGTACCCACATCTCTCCAAGGATCATGGATTGACTTGCAGTGTATAGAAACCCTTGCAATCATGAAATGGTTTATGACAAAATTTTTCCTGATTTCATGTACAATTCCATCTGATTATTCAGAGATAAACTCTCATTTCCCTTTGTGGGCACAAAAGGCCATCTGTGCAGCCCAAAACAACACTGTAAGCTCCTATCCAATTTCCTGTCCATATATTTTTTGGAGTAATTATGGCTCATTTCTCTATGTTTTCCACTGATTTCTGTTGTGTTGATTTTTCTCCAGATGCATTGGGGGCACATGTCCAAATTAAATATCATTTATTTCCTGCCTCTTATTTTGAAGTTCCTTTTATCCTTTACTCTCTACGGGTTTTATGTTATATTCCAATTAGTATTTCATAAATCTGGACTGCAGGCTATTAACTACATATTGGTATTACTAGCCAATAAACTGAAAGGACTCAATTCCACTTGTTACTTAATCTTGGACTTCTCCAGATTAGACCCTGACCATAGATAATGCTTGAAACAACACATCTAACTAACTTGAGCATCCAGTTCATCCCTCTCATCTTCCTTGGTCCCCCAAGCCACTAGGCAGGGCATAATTACCTACAGCTCATAAATAAAAGTCCAGGCCAGCAAAACTGGAAGGCTTGTCCAGGCTCATACAATGATATAACCATGAACAGGACTAAAAGCTTTTGTGTCATGACTATAAAAGATCAAAACCATTCATGCTTCACATGCGTTTTCTATAAAAGTGATTGACAATTATTTATTAAATTATACTTTGTTGACATAAAAAAACAGATTTCAGGCTTTGATTTTAAGTGAGTTATGCTCACCTTGGAGTGACTCTAGGCAAAGGTCTAAAATTAATGAAGCAAGTTTTCAACCTTTGCAGCTTCCGCTTGAAGTTCCTTATTTCATGCCCAGTTCCCACTACCTCACTCCTCTTCTAGGTTATCCTCTGGCTGCCAACTCCATCTTCTAGGTCCCAACTTTGAAACTCTGGCCCCTTGATGCTCCTCAAACCCCAATCTGATCATGAAAGTCTTTGCCCCTCAAGTCAGAGGTCCAGTTGTTTTTTTTTTTTTGTGGATCCTCTGTGTGGGCCATTTAAGCTTAAAATTCCTTCAATAGAGAATAAAGCTTTTAATTCTTAAATCCTAGCTGAGATACAGGCATGGGCTTGATTTAGAGCTATACGAAGAGGTGACTGACTAATGATATATCTGCTCTTATGCTGATTTTAATGAGCAAAGAGAAGGGAGGGAAAGGTCATGAGTAACTGAGGGGGCTGATGCCAAAGGGATGCCCCCCGAGAATGGACAAGGGACATGGAGGGGTTGGGGAGGGGAGCTTGGGAATGTTGGTTTCAGAATGAGTGGCTATGAGTGGGTTTAAAAATGCTGCTGACTTCACCTTGATACTGAGCGGATCCCTTTGTGGGGCACCACTTCCCTCACTGATCACTCTTCCTAAGAATTCTTGGTTGTGACCAAAAAAAAAAAAAAAAATTCAAGTTCATTGTTCATCACTAAAGAGGGTGTGGCTAAATAGTAGAAATTAGTGCATCCTTCTGAAAAACATTGTACAGTTGGCCAAGAATCATAAAGATGTTCTTGCCCTTTAATCAGTGCTCCTTAATTCTCTTCCTGGGAACATAGCCTGTTGAAAGAGTCCCCCACGTCACCTGCAAGTCTGCTCCACAGTGAGGGGGTATACAACTACAGATTTCCAAGTTGTTGCTTGAACTGCTGATGCTCCACTGGCATCAAGTTGAGTGCTGAGTTTCTGAGGGTCCACCTAAATAGTAAGTAGGTATGCTCTGTCATGTCCGACTCTTTGTGACCCCACGGACTAAGCCCACCAGGCTCCTCTGTCCTTGGGATTCTCCAGGCAAGAATCCTGGAGTGGGTTACCATTTCCTTCACCAGGGGATCTACCCCACCTAGGGATCAAACCTGCAACTCCTGCGCTGGCAGGCAGAGTCTATACCCCTGAGCCACCTGGGAAGCCCCCCAAATGAGGGACGCAGAACTTAAAGATGACTTCTAAATGTTTGTCTTCAACTATAGAATGACTATTGGTGCTGTTTATTGAGATGGAGGAGGCAAAGTGGGGGACTGGGAAGCCAAGAGCTTTCTTTTGTCTACTCCAAGTTTAAGATGCCTCTTAGATGTCCATGTGGTGATACAGAGCAAGCAGTGGCCTGTGGGACTTGAGCTTGGGGGAGAGATCACCAGTATTGAGACTAGAAATTTTAAAGAGTCATCGGAACATAGATAGCATTTAAAACATGAGATGAGGTTAGGATATTGAGGGATGATAGTACAAGAAGATCTAAGACAGAGGCTCCAGTCATTGAGACATTTAGAGAGCAGACAGAGAAGGGGTAACCAGCAGAAAAGCCCTGAGGCAATGCAACCAGTTAGGCAGAAGGGAAAAAGAAAAACATTGCACTGTGGAGACGGGCAGAGAAGAAGATTTTAAGGAGGGAGTGGTCAACTGTGCCAGATATTATTGGGAACTTGAGTAAGATGAAGACACTGAAGGGACCTTTGGATTGGCAAAGAAAGTTGCTCATGACCTTGAAATGAGCAGATCCAGTGGCATGGAGAGGAGGAAGGCCTGCCTGGAGCTGGCTGAGCTAAGATTAGAAGACGAGGAAGTGGGCACTGACTATAGACAACGAACTTCTCAGGAAGCGGTGCCATAAAAGAGCCAGGAAATGGGATTATGCCTGGAGGCCATATGAATTGAAGGGATTTTCATTTTTTAAAGGAAGCACTAAAACATGTCTGACTGCTCATGGAAATGATTCAGGCAGGAGGGAGAAATTAATCATGGAGGGGAGAGAGAGGTTAATTGCTGGAGCAAAGTCTTTGGGAATGATGAAGGGATGGTATCCAGAGCAGAAGTGGAGAAATCGGCCTTTAATGAAGTGGGCACGCACACAGGGTCCTTGGCACAGCACCTGGTACACATAGGCGGAGTTCATTCAGTACTTGCCACTGTTATTACAAGCATCTGTCTCCTTGAGTAACCAAAGAGAACAATTGGCTGGTCCAACTCATAGCTCATAAGTTAGGCTCTGAATAATTGGATCAGCTGTTGATATAGCCTGGGCAAAGTGGAAAAGTATGAAAAGATGGAGCGGTCCATTCTCTTCCACAGCCCTGCTTTGACAGGGGAGACTCCCACAAGAGGGGTGTTCGTGTATGCTTACACAATGAAAAGATCCTACTAACTGATGAACAACTGATATGACTGTCTTAATTTTTTTTTTTTACTGTGGTAAAAGTCACATAATATAAAACACCATTTTAACCAAATTTAACTGTACGGTTCAGTGGCACTAAGTGCGTTCACATCGTTGTGCAATTCTCACCATCATCCATCTCTCACATTTTTCACCTTCCTAAACAGAAACTCTGTTTCCATTAAACGTTAACTCTCCACTGCACCACCCACTAACCCCTGGCATCTACCAATGTGTTTTCAGAGTACGAATTTGTCTATTCTAATTATCTCATGTAAGTGGAATCAAATAGTATTTGTCTGCACCTGATGTATGGTTGGCGGCATCACTGACTCAATGGATATGAGTTTGAGCAAACTCTGGGAGATGATGAAGGACAGGGAAGCCTGGCGTGCTGCAGTCCATGGGCTGCAAAGAGTTGGACACGAGTTAGCGACTGAACTGAATGTATGTTGGAACGCATTTTTAAAAAGATTTATTTATTTCATTTTTGGTTGAGTGGGGTCTTTATTGCTCCGCCCGAACTTTCTTTAGCTGTGCTGAGTGGGGGCTGCTGTTCGTTACAGAGCGCAGGCTCTGGGTGTGTGGGCTTCAGCAGTTTTGGCACGCGGGTTCAGTGGTTGCTGCTCATGGGCTCTAGGACACAGGTTCAATAGTGTTGACACGTGGGCTTAGTTGTTCCGAGGCATGTGGGATCTTCTCGGACCAGGGAGTGAACCCACGTCCCTGGTATTGGCAGGTGGATTGTTAATCACTAGCCCACAAGGGAAGCCCTAAATGCATTTTCAAGGTTAACTCAATATATGTCCTACAAACAGATGGTACCCTCTCTTTTGAGTCTTCATTTTCTTTTTCACTGGTCGATGTTTACTGAGGAATACTGTTCTTCAGAGTTCCTCAGAGTGATAACCAGGGCAATGGGGAATGTAGGAAAAAAACATAGCCTCAAAACCTCTGTTCTTGTGCAATCAAGACACAAACCAGCCTAACTATTGAGACACATACTCAGAAGCAGTTGTTTCACTGGTTCATGCAGAGAAAACCTCCTAACCAGCTTGCATAGCAACCCAAGAGACCCCAAGTTAAAGCTGTTATTCCAGAAAATACTGTATTTAAGCCAGCAATTCAGAGCTTTATCAATGCAAAATGTTGTTTTTGACCATTTGGCCTTGCTGTTGAAACAGACTGAGTTGACGTTCATTGCCAAATAGCTGATAAAGAAAATGTCAATGTCTTCCAAAGCATTGTTAAAAGGGAAGAATTTCTACAAAAGAACACAACTCTCTGGTTATTTTCTCATTCAGTAAAAATGTCAAATTAAAACCAAAGAGTATTAGCTAGCCAGTGAGAATTTGCTGTATGATGCTGGTGCTCTGTGACAACCTAGAGGGGTGGGATGGGGTGGGAGGTGGGCAGGAGGTTCAAGAGGGAGGGGCCAAACATGTACCTATGTCTGATTCATGTTGATGTATGGCAGAAACTAACGCGATACCGTTAATCAATTATTTCCAATTAAAAATAAATAAAAAGTTTTAAAAGGAATGAGAAAAAACAAAAGAGTATTAGGCAGGATTCATCAGAAACTAGCTTTAACAGATTTAAGCAGAAAAATAAGAAAGAGTTGTGGAAGTCACCCTGATGTCCATTTAAGTAGAATGGACAAATTAATGGTGATATAGTCATACAATGAAGAATGAATGGATCATCAATACATAGAACAGTATGACTATATCTCTCAGATATAATATTGAGAAAATGAAGCCAGACATTATGTCCTGAGTATGTACATATATTTCTATTTATATAAAGACAAAATAAATCTATGGTGTTAGTGTCATGATAGTGGTTAATCTTTCGTGGTAGTGTAACTGAACAGAACTCTTTGGGACCTTCCTGGACAGACTCCCCTCAGCCATGTCCTCTGCCTGCCTCTTGTTTTGTAGAAAGTCTTTAGCCCCCTTGACCTTCCTTGGACTCCAAAGAACAAATTAAATCAGAGAAGAGATAATGCAGAAACAAAGGAAAACATTAAAGCAAGACAGGATATTAATAGTTTAAACATTAAAGTCAAGGACTTTTATTTCCTCCTCAAAGGCTATAGATAACATTCTGAGCCATATCTTTGAGCTCTTTTTGCAGATACTGAAACCCCATGAGGTGGAAGAACTGCATATTGACCATAAGCACGTAGACCCTGGACCAGTTGGTAGAACCAGTTAGTAGAAGGTTGATAATGTTAACTCCGGATGGCCTCACCACCAACCAATCAGAAGAATGTCCACGAGCTGATCACACATCCTGCAACCTTCTCCCTCAGCCTGTTTTTTCCTAAAAGCCATTGGGAAGTGTGAGTGTTTTGAGCGTTAGCTAGCTGCCTATACTCCTTGGTGCCCTGCAGTAAATGCTCCACTTTCCTTCACCAAAACCCAGCGTCAGTAGATTGGCTTTATTCCTTCCGGGTTGGGAGGTGGGCAATGGCGAGCAGACCCAAGACCCATGTGTGGTTTAGTAACAGTAGAAGGGCTGAACAGGGACACGAGGAGGGATTCCGAGCGCTGGTTACCCAGGTGTACTCTCAGATAGGAAGTTTATTTAGCTGTATACTTTTGATAGGTACTCTTTTCTCTATGTGTGTCTTCATGAAAGTTGCACAGGAGGAAGACAAAAGAAAGGCTCTTGGCAGGTTAAAGAAAGAAAGTGAAAGTCGCTCAGTGGTGTCCGACTCTTTGTGACCCCCATGGACTACACAGTCCATGGAATTCTCCAGGCAGGAATACTGGAGTGGGTAGCCTTCCCCTTCTCCAGGGAATCTTCCCAACCCAGGGATCGAACCCAGGTCTCCCACATTGCAGGCAGATCCTTTACCAGCTGAGCCATGAGGGAAGCCCAAGAATACTGGAGTGGGTAGCCTATCCCTTCTCCAGCAGATCTTCCTGACCCAGGAATTGAACCCAGGCCTTCTGCATTGCAGGTGGATTCTTTACCAACTGAGCTAATCAGG
Source organism: Redunca redunca (assembly GCA_006410935.1). Classification (NCBI taxonomy): domain Eukaryota; kingdom Metazoa; phylum Chordata; class Mammalia; order Artiodactyla; family Bovidae; genus Redunca; species Redunca redunca. The sequence goes on from SJYQ01008251.1 coordinate 250,688, forward strand.
GAAGTTGGCAGGTTAAAATATCACTAAAAGTTGGAGACACAGGTCCAAGTCTGTAGGTCCAAGCATACTTCCTAAATCTGTCACAGAACTTGAAGAAGCACATCTGTGCTGCTGTGGCTGGACACTCAATATTGTTGTTTGCTCTGAGAACCCTGTTTGTGTTATATATCACTGCCTGCAATTTGATTACACATGTATTTATTCTCTGTCTCCCCAACTAGAACGTGAGCTCACCGCTGATGCATAGGAGGTATTTATTGAATATTTATTAAATATCCAATATATAAACATTTAAATATTTATTGAACACAATTCTCTTGTTGAGCAGAATTCCCCCTATCATGGATGCATTTTTTTCTTTATATTAATCTCATCAGTCAAGGTCCAGTCCAGCCTTGCTGTTCGAGGAACACATTTGCTCCTTAAAGTGGTTTCCCATAGTTATTTTCTGATTCACCAGCACTGAGTTGAAAGGTTTAGTCTCATCAGGCAATCTTATTTCCTGTAGTTCCAAGTTCATAGCGGGGGAGTCATGCCACTGCTGTGACCCCTGTTTACCCCCAGCAGAAACATGCAATATCCGTCTGAGCATACAATTTGACCCCAAAATTGCTGAGGCAAGTTAGGAGGAAGACAGTAAACTAAGAGATGAGAAGCTGTCCACAAATAGGAGAGCAAGGAGGTGACTCCTTGGCCTATATGGGATTTCACAAACTCCTAGGCTTATCGTTTCACTTTCACCCTATTGACACCAAGTCTTTCGTTTGTCAGGCTTGCTGGGGAATTCACCACTGGAATCTTGCCCTTCTACTGCACTTTCTTTTGTTTAGGGTGTTTTAGGAAAGAACTGACTCCTTAGATGGAGGATCTCAGGGGATGCAGCGCATATCCCACCAGCTTTAAGTCTCATCTTGTCTGCTTAAACAAGGCTCCCCTGAGCTGTGTGAGCCCCTTCAAGCCTGTCCCATGTAGCAGTGCACCGTGACTCCCTGGGACACTGGCCAGGACTTCAGGCCTGAAGATGGACACCCTTGTCTTATCCTGTGGGATGACAAAGTAAAGAGTGGATTGCCCCTTATAGTCTTTTTAAACATGTATTTATTGATTTATTTTCAGCTGTGCTGGCTCTTCCTTGCTCGCAGGCTCTTCTCTAGTTGCAGTGAGTGGGGGCTGCTCCTTGCTGAGCTGTGTGGGCTTCTCACTGTGGTGGCCTCTCTGTTGTGGAGCATGGATTCTAGAGCGAGGCTTCAGTAGCTGTGGGCCATTGGCTTCCTCGCGCCACGGCATGTGGAATCTCCTCAGCCCAGGGACTGAACCTGTGTTCTCTGCTTTGGCAGGCAGATTCTTATCCACTCCACCACCAGGGAAGTCTACCCCTTATAATCTCAGAATCCTCACACTTCAACTGAAGCTGCCTTTATCCTTCCCAACAATGGAAAGCCAGTGAATTATTCCCTACTTTGTCCTCCATTACTCTATTTCTTCCTGAATGAGGGGGAGGTGCGGAGGTAGTTTGCGAGGGAATGGCTGACTAAACTCAAAAGGCATCTCTGTTTTCAATTTGCCAGGTAGAAAAACCGAAACCAAAATCAAAACCCTGAGATGGATTCCTCTGCTACCTTCTCTTACCTACTGGCCTCTCCACAGCTTGCTCGTGGCATCTCAATTTCACTTTCTACCGCTGTCTACTCCTTTTAGCTATCAAACTATGTTTCCCACTGCCCCATAGGTATTTTCATTGGCATTTATCATGGCATCTCAGATTCAAGAGAGCTAAAAGCAAATTAATCATCTTTTATCCCATGGCAGGTTTTTCTTCTGGTTTCCTTCTTTAGATTAGTGATGGAATTACCCTGCTTTTTACCCAGGCTCTGAATCAAGTAGTTTCGAAGGCTATTGTTTACTAAGTCTTGTCAGTCCTGCTTCTCAGGAGTTTTATCCCTGTTCTCAGTTACTATCACCACCTTCTTAATTCAGATCCTCATCTCCTCCCATCCATTCTAGCCTCCGTAAGCAACAGTCATGCATAGTGATTAAGAGTGGGTAAGAACATTGCCTCTACTGCTTAGTAACTGCATGGCTTGGACAAGGTACTTAAACACTCTAAGCCTCAATTTCTGTATCTATAAAGTGGGATAATACTACCTTTTGCTATGAGTAATCAATTGGAGTATATACGTATGTAAAGTGGTATCACAGGCTTCCCAGGTGGTGCAATGGTAAAGAATCTACCTTCCAACGCAAGAGACGCAGGAGGTGCAGGTTGGATCCCTGGCTCGGGAAGATCCCCTGGAGTAGGAAATGTCAACCCACTCCAGTCTTCTTGCCTGGAGAATCCCATAGACAGAGGAGCCTGGTGCGCTACAGTCCACAGGATCACGAAGAGCTGGACAGGACTAAGCAGGCATGCACAAAGTGGCACCAGCAAAGTACTCGATAACAGTAGTGATTATGACCATCTGTCCTCTCAGTTCTCCAGTTCATCTTACTCATCACTGCTGGATTTACCAGCAGTGCCTCAACAAGGCAGCTCTGACCCTTTTAAAAAAGCTCTCGGTGTGCCCACCCTCAGTATCTACCCAATACTCCCATCCTGGCATTCCAGATTTTCCATAAGGAACTTGTTCTGTCATCTGACCTCTATTCCCTTCTATTTTTCCTGTGTTCCTGTCGAATGGACCTCTTTGCCCTTTCCCATACCAATTGCTACATCACAGCCTGAGTGCGTATGCTTGTATTCTGTTTTATTCCTTCCCTACCCTTCCAAGTTTAACTCAAAACAACTTCTTTCTTATGTTTGAATGTCTTTTTCTCTCCTTTTAAGGTCTCAGCATATAGTACACCTTTCTCCAGAGGGCTTACTTTCTTCCTGATCCTGTAGTTGCCTCTGTGTTCATCTTAACCTCTCCAGCTGGAGGACCCTCCATTCCCCTGACCTCAAGTCTCCACATTGTGAGGGGAAAACTCGGACATTGGAGCATTCATTCCCGCTTCTGCCAACAAGATTGCTAAATAACCAGTTTGAACAAGTTCCTCCCTCCATCAGTTGGCTAGATTAACGTTTGATGGACAAGGTCATGCTCAAATAAGAGCGGAAGCTGGTAAAATAATTGTGATATTGAGAAAGGGAAAAGATTCAATTGTTCTAGCTTAAGCAAAGCTCTGCTCGCCCCATCTCGTTCCCTGCTATTTTCCTGCTTCTAAGTGCTCTGCTTTAGTGATTAAGAATGCAAAATTCCATGCAGGATGAGGGAGGTCAGCTCCAATTTCTTGAATGCTTTTCAGATGAAACTTGTACTTCTAGCAACAATTGGATATAAATGTCAGTTCTCTTTAAACTCTTTTAGGACTCTCAGAAAGTTTTTTGTTTTTCCAGTGGCTGCTTCTTTCAGAATCCATGTTAGTTTCTTTAAATCCCTTAAATTTAAAATAAAACCCTTAAAATTGTAAGTAGCACTACTTTCTTCCAGGCACAGGCCACAGTCTGGAAGGTGTGGGAGGAAAACTATGCATCCTGCCAGAAAGCAATGCTTTGAAAATATGAGGTTAAATTTCATTTTGAAAAGTTTTAACACAAATTCCCTTCCTCTGGGAGCCCTACCTCAATCACTTCATACTGGTTTTAAATTCAATTCAAGAATGTTTTTTAAAACTGTTTAAAAATTTAAATAAAGAAATCAAGAGGATATTGCCAGCTTTAAGAATATTTATGAATAAGTCTAGGCCATTCAAGCTTAATAGAATTATAAAAGCTTAACATGTTTGTGTGTATGATGGTGCAATTTATAATTTTAATAGTTGCACTGAAATATAACACACAGCACTGTTGACTCCTGATTCCATGAATGGCATTCAAACTTCTTAGGTTTGTTTGATGGACTTAACTGTCTACAAAATATTTCTTTTAGTATTGTTTTATTATACATGTCTTGATTTATTTTTGGCTTTGCTTATGATGTTCTGTGTATATTTGTATTGCTTTCCTCTGTCTCTTTTTAAAAAGTAATTTTCTTAAGAAAAATTTCACGCCTACATTAAAGCAGAGAAAACAAAAAACAACAAAAAAAGCAGAGAAAACAGAATAATGAATTTAAAATATCAATCACTCAAATTTTAGAATTATCAGTATTTCTTCCTTTTGTTTCATCTATACCTTAATCTTTTTTCTCCTTGTCTTTTGGCTGAAGTATGTTAAATCCTCAAATCACATCATTTTGTCCTTATGTATTTAAGTGTGAGTTGCAAAAATATCCGTGGTTTCTTATGTAACCACCATACCATTATCACACCTATCAAAACCAACAAGAGTTTATTGGTATTGTCTAGCACATAGTTGGAAATAAAATTTCCCTTATTGTCTTTAAAGTATTACATTACAGTTTGTTTGCTCATATCAGAACCTAAGCAAGGTCCGTGCATTTTATTTAGCTGTTCAAGGCTGGAGAAGAGTTTTAGAATTTGGTAAGGGGGCGCGGGGCAGGTGAAGGATGGGAGAGTATTGTGAGTTGGAGAAAATGCTTTTGAATCATGACCTTCAGGAGGCACAAGTAAAGGTTGAAACTATTCAGCTGTTAGATAGTACTTTAAATGTAACTCCCTGCAGAGGCTGAAATTTGAGGGAATCCAGGATTTGTTCTGTTCATAGATATGACTTCTGCAAGAGCAAAATCTACATCTTCCATCCTTTCTTACTCTAGTAAATATCATAGAATACCCTTCCCAGACAGAAAAAATATTTAGCAACTCCCAGAGAAGGCATTGCCACAGCTTTTGCTAGCCATCCATTACAAAATCTGTTGTTCCTATTCCTGAGACGTATCATATGTAATCTCAATCTCTTTACCTACTTCTCAGTTCTCAGTGAAATAGACATTGTGTTTGATAGGTCTGAACTTGCTCTGTATTGATATTAATGGTTTCTGGGTCTGCTAACCATACTCCGATATATGTCAGCACCTCTGGTGTTAACAATTTAGTCTATAAAAGTCCATTTGAATGCAATCTTGGAGTATCGTGCAACCCACCTGTTCATGAATATTTCACCATCTGTGGATCCTAGTGAAAAATGGTTCTAACTCAAAGGGTTCACTTAAAATATATTTCCTTTGGCTCTGAAGACAAAAGTAATTGGCAATGAACAGTGGCAGGGACAGCTTCTGTCAATGCACAGTGGGAGCCAGGGAAGAACTCTCAACTCCCTCCTACAGTTCTTCCCAGCAGATTTCAAACACATATTTTTTATCCAGCCTGGAGGGGCTCCTAATCACTAACCCAGTGGGATCCCAAGCTGCTGGGAATTTCATAAAGCAAAATTCCCCAGGGAGTTTCAACAGAGGTGCTCAGGAAGCCAAAACCCCATTAGCTCTTTGGCCCAATTTAAAAGCCCAGCTGCAGAAGAGCCTCCCACACTCTAGGCTCTCAGTCACTGTTGTTCAGTAGCCCCATTGTTCTTCTCAGTGTCAGCTGCTGTTTATCGCAGGGTAACTCTTGAAAGTGAGAGTAGTCTAGATGGGGCAGGGTTGGGGAGAAAACATCACCACACCCACTGTCATTTTCATGCTATACATTTCTATAGTAGTCTATGGTTGCAAATTATGTTCATGAACATGGTACTCTTGATCCTCATACTGACCCTGTAAGGTAGAGAATGTAAGAGAATCTTTTAGCTGTTTTATGTGTAAGCCAACGGAGGCTCACTGAGGTCAAGAGCAATGTCCACATCCTACAAGTGGCAGAGCTAGAATCAAAGTATTGGTCTTTGGCCTCCACTCCAGTGCCTTGTTCCCCCCATGTGGCCTCAGTCTAGGCTTGGCCCAGGCTTTGACTGAGCTAGGGTGGACCTAGGGTGGCACAGACCAGCAACCTCTACCTCAAATGACCTAATCCTTTTACCTTAGTGCCATAAAATTGTTATCATTTTCTGTGTGCACCATTGTAAGCCATTATCTTAAAGGAAAACGTAAATCTTCCCTCATTTTACTGAACTTTACATCTGACAGCCAATTTGTATGCCTGGCCCTGAAGAGTCAGGTTCATCAATCATAAGTAGAAAATGAAATTTACAATTTATCAGAGAATTTTTATAATGAGCCTTTTGGAACATACACCATGTATTGAAGTGCTTGAATGCTTCAATACACCGTGTACTTGAATGCTTCTTTTTGAGAACTTTATGGTCAGTTGCCATGGAAAAACTTTTTGTTCCTTTTCTCTCTCTCCTCCAATGGAGTAATTAGTCTCCATCTCCCCCACCTCTGGTATATTTAGGCCAGGTTTTCTGACCTACACTCTACTTCATGATATTTAGTTCTGAAACAAAATGAGTCTGTCCCATTGCGTGGAATAATTTCTTTGTTTATACTTCAAATTGAATTAGCTCATGTCATTACTTTCACTTGGACTATTATGAAAAATTTTTTCTCTTTGGGTTTTGTTTTTATTAGATTTTTCAGTTCTGCTAACTCTTGATTTGGGTCCAAAAGCTAATTAATGGAAATATGGCCTCAGGCACAATTAAGATGTTCATTTTTAAAATTAAAATTTTTTTAATTTTTAAATTTTTTATACAATTTTAAAAGGTTACCCTGCCATTTACAGTTATTATAAGATATTGGCCATATTCCCCATGTTGTGCAATACATGGGGAGCCTGTCTTACCCCAGTAGTTTGTACCTCCCATTTCCTTACCCTATATTGCCCCCACACCCACTGGTAACAACTTGTCTGTTCGCTATACCTATGAGTCTGCCTCTTTTAAAATTTTTTATATTTATTTTTCCTTGGAGGATAATTGCTTTACAGTGTTATATTGGTTTCTGCCATAAAGCAAAGTGAATCAGCCATAATTATACCTATATCTCCTCCCTTCTGAGTCTCCCTCCCATCCCCCCATCCCACTCTGCCTGCTTTTTGTTTGTTTTTTGTTTTGTTTTTACTTGGCTGCACTGCATGGCATTCAGGATCTTTGTTCCCTGAGCAGGCATGGAACCCGTGCCTTCCACAGTAGAGTCATAGATTGTATATGGACTAAAAGTGGAGGATGAATGGTCCCCTAAAGCAGTCAAGGTGCCAGGAAGGCACAAAACAGTTGGCCCCTCACTTGGTGATGAGGACATTTAGATGGCTAGTCTAAGAAGGGTGTGCGCAGAAGTAGCCCACCTTGAGGTGGGAGGGAGTCCAGGTGTTTGGTAGACCTATCCTTTTCTAATGCTCTTGGTACCAAAAAAAAAAAAGAAGTTTCTAACCCAGGCTTTAGAGAATTTGTTCTTAGTTTGTGGTTAGAGAAACAAGTACAAAGAAGTGGAGGCAGAGGAGCAAAGAGGGCAGCTGTGAGAGATCTGGAAGATGAGCTTCTACATATAACTAATGTCAGGGCATTTAGAAAAGACTAGAGCACAAAGACACCGTGTTTGGAACCTAGTTAGAGAGCCACAGAATTGGCTGGCAAAGACCTCTCTTATCTCAGAGAGAGCTGAACCAAGGCCATGAGAGTGACAAGGGAGGCTTTTCTAGTGGTTAGGAAAGTGGTTAACCACGCAGCGGTTAAAAGTCCGCCTTGAAATTCAGGGGACACACGTTTCATCTCTGGTCCAGGAGTATCCCACATGCCGAGGAGCAACTAAGCCCGTGCACCACGACTACTGAGCCAGCTCTCTAGAGCCAGTCAGTGGCCGCTACTGAAGCCTGCACACTCTAGAGCCCGTGCTCTGCGACAAGAGAAGCCACTGCAATGAGAAGCCCATGTATCACAATGAAGACCCATGCAGCCAAATAATAAATAAATTAAATTATATCAATAAAAGGAGTGATAAGGTCAACCAGTGCGGGGACAGAATCTGATGAAAGCACAGAAAAGTGATAAGACCAGGCTCAGAGTCACAGCAAGGTCAGCCAGGACAGCAGCAGCAACCAATGCATAAAGCACAGAGCTAATGGTAAATAGTTCTGGACCCAGACGCACCTTGACTCGTACTCTCTCACTTCCTGACTGTGTAAACCTGGACACGTTTCCTCCTTGGTTAAGTGGGGATGATGACATCATGCCTCCCTCATTGGGCTGTGTAAGGACTGAGTAATATCTCAAATGTAAAATGCTTAGCAAAATACTCAGTGAAGAGTTCAGTTCAGTTCAGTCGCTCAGTCGTGTCCGACTCTGCGACCCCATGAATCACAGCACGCCAGGCCTCCCTGTCCATCACCAACTCCCGAAGTTCACTCAGACTCACGACCATTGAGTCAGTGATGCCATCCAGGCATCTCATCCTCTGTCGTCCCCTTCTCCTCCTGCCCCCAATCCCTCCCAGCATCAGAGTCTTTTCCAGTGAGTCAACTCTTTCGCCGGTGGCCAAAGCACTGGAGCTTCAGCTTCAGCGTCATTCCCTCCAAAGAAATCCCAGGGTTGATCTCCTTCAGAATGGACTGGTTGGATCTCCTTGCAGTCCAAGGGACCTTCAAGAGTCTTCTCCAACACCACAGTTCAAAAGCATCAATTCTTTGGCGCTCAGCTTTCTTCACAGTCCAACTCTCACATCCATACATGACCACTGGAAAAACCATATTCTTGACTAGACGGACATTTGTTGGCAAAGTAATGTCTCTGTCTTTCAATATGCTATCTAGGTTGGTCATCACTGTTCTTCCAAGGAGTAAGTGTCTTAATTTCATGGCTGCAGTCACCATCTGCAGTGATTTTGGAGCCCCCCAAAATGAAGTCTGGCGCTGTTTCCACTGTTTCCCCATCTATTTCCCATGCAGTGATGGGACTGGATGCCATGATCTTTGTTTTCTGAATGTTGAGGTTTAAGCCAACTTTTTCACTCTCCTCTTTCACTTTCATCAAGAGGATTTTTAGCTCCTCTTCACTTTCTGTAGCTGGTGGCAACTAGATGTTAAGATTTTTGAAGCTGTCATTTTAAGTTCTCCGAAGTCATTTCTGGGTGAATAATGTCAAGAATTCTGGGAAGAACTACTTGAGTGGTCCATTTAGGGTTTGTGATTTTAAGGCAATTACCTATCTCTTGGAGGATATATTTTAAATTTTAATTTAATTAAAAATTTTAAATGGGAGTAATTGCTTTACAATGTTATGTTACTTTCTGCAGTACAACAACTTATATTCTGTCCCTCTTGAGCCTCCCTCCTACCTCCCATCCCCACGTCCCACCCCTCTAGGTCATCACGGAGTACTGTGCTCTATAGCCGCTTCCCACTAGCTAGCTATTTTACACATGCAGTGTGTATATGCCAATGTTAGTTTCTTAATTAGTCCCACTCTTTCCTGCCCCCACCTTGTGTCCACAAGTTCCTTCTCTTTGTCTCTGTCTCTATTTTGGAGGGCATTTTTGATTTGGGGTTTAGATGCTATTGTCTTACATCATCAGGCTGTGCTGTTTCTTCTCCACCCCTGAATCTATTTGCTGACACCAGTTTAAAGAAGGAGAGGGATCCTTCTGAGGAAGAGGAATTTGCAGTTCTGAAAAAGAGAGGAGGGGAGCGTGAACTAACGACTCCTACCTAAGACCAGGGTCCACCAGTCCAATACAGATGATGTGTCTTAGAAAAGTGTGTGTGTGCGTGTGCGTGTGTGTGTCTGTGTGTGTGTACTGAGAGAATCTATTACTTGGAGTCAGAGCATTCCAGTCTTCCACATTTTACTCAGAATACCTGGGACTTAGCTTGTCACAGAAGGAACAACATTCCCTTCCAACAAGATCAGCTGGAGCTGTTGGGAATGGGGGCAGCAGCAGCCCCTGCTTTGACATGACTGTGAAACACGTCAAAGAGGAAGCAGCTCTGTCTGGAATTTCATCTTACTCTTCTGCCTTTAGCAGCTTAGGTCAGATTTAACATTGCTTTGAAAGAGGGGCTCATTTGACCTTTTAATTTGCCCAAAGACAAATCTGAGAGTCATTATTCAATGATATTGAATAGGACAAGAGTCTCTAACTGCAGTGATGACATAGTAACAGTCCTTATTGGTTATGAAATAAAACTTGAGAAGAAATGACAGTAATTAACATTCCTGTTGCTGTGCTGGCACCGTTACTGGTGAATAATTTCAATCCCTGATATGCCTGCTAATTAGAACAGAATGACTTCCAACTTTCCATTGCTTCTTTGACCCTACATGCCACATAAATGAAAAGTCAGAAGAGAATAAAAGTTGAAATCCCTATCCTGAAATAATATTTAGAAACCTCAGGGAAGATCAAGATTTAAAAAATGAGCTTGATGCTGGTCCAAGAGTCTTCCTCTTGGAAATATGTAACAATAGGTCTAGAAGTTTCTCCATTGCCCTTTAACTACTCCCAGAGTGCTGGATAAATGATGGCCAGGAATTAAGTGGTAAAGAGAACCAGGTTGAATCTTGCCCTTTATCACCTATCTAGTCTCACCTTAACCCTCACACCACAAAGTCTTTTGAACTAGGAGATTAAAGGAGGAAAAATATTGTCTCTATTTTCTATATCTGTGTCTCTATTCCTGCCCTGAAATAGGTTCATCAGTACCATTCTTCAAGATTCCATATACATGCATTAATATATGATATCTCTTTTCTTTTTCTGACTTACTTCACTCTGTGTACCAGGCTCTAGGTTCACCCACTTCTGTTCAACTGATTTAACTTTTTATGGCTGAGTAATATTTCATTGTACCACAAATTTTTATCCATTCATCTGTCTGTGGACATCTAGGTTGCTTCCATGTTCTGGCTACTGTAAACAGTGCTGTAAAGAACATTGGGGTACACATGTCTTTTCAAATTATGGTTTTCTCAGGGTATATGCCCAGTAGTGGAATTTCTGGGTCATATGATTGATTGGTGGTGTTGTACAGCAGAAACCAACATACACTGTAAAGTAATAATCCTCCAACTAAAAAAAAAAAAAGAAGTCAAGAGCATAGAAGTATGGGAGAAGACAGGAAAATATTCTGAATCAGTGATGCTTAAAGTTGGCTGTACCTTGGAGTCATCTGGGGAGCCTTAAAAATACTAACTGCTTGAATCCTATCCCCAAAGATTCTGATCTCAGTGATAATAGGATATCGCCTGGGCATTGGGACACATACTGGACTGATGGGCAATTTGGCACAGGTGTGAGGGCACAGGTGGGGTGCAGTGCACTTTCCTAGATCCCCTGAAATCTCCCTGTGATGGTAACAAAACTGTTCCATGAGTTACTTTCAAGTTCCTTTAAGTCAGAGATTAAGCTGGGCAAACAGCCGGAACATAATAAGTAAATGTGCATTCAAATAAATGAGACAGCAGAAACTTTTCTTTAGCTTGAATAAAGCTCTTAAAGAGGGAAGCAGGGGTGACAACTGGAACCCTGGAGTCCAGGTGCAGACAGGACAAGCCTTTGGAACCCGGAAGACAGGGGGTATTTTCACATGCAGGGTTGATCCGAGCAAACCCAAGAATTAGACAAATTCTAGGGGCTTCCCAGGTAGCTCAGCTGGTAAAGAATCCACCTGTAATGCAGGAGACTCCAGTTTGATTCCTTGGTTGGGAAGATCCACTGGAGAAGGGAATGGCTATCCACTCCAATATTCTTGGTCTTCCCTGGTGGCTCAGCTGGTAAAGAATTTGCCCACAGTGTGAGAGACCTGGGTTCGATCCCTGGGTTGGGAAGATCCCCTGGAGAAGGGAATGGCTACCCACTCCAGTTTTCCGGCCTGGAGAATTCCATGGACTGTATAGTCCATGGGGTCGCAAGGAGCTACTTTCACTTTCTGTTTTTCTACCTTTGTTTTCATGCTATCCCCTGGCTTTCCAGGGCTCCTCACTTAGGCTGTTAGGTTGGACTGTGCCAGGCGGCACTCTGGTTCTAGATTTTTCCTTCCAGCCTCCACCCCAAGCAAACTCAGCTCCCCTGTGACCTATGCTGACGAGCTCTGCTCTTCCATCTTGAGGAAGTCATTCATGAGATGTTAAATAACATCAGAGATCCTCCGTAGTCTATGAGTGAAAAGTTTTTTCTGCTTGATAAGGGTATAGATTTCCATTTGCAAAGTTTGAATAGGTGAGGAGAGGCTAGATGGGGTTTGAATGGATGACAATTATCTTACCCAGTGATGGGCAAGAAGTCAATTAGCAGGGAACACTGGAAGTCTCTTCCTCAAAAAAAAAAAAAATCTTCTAGGGGAGGGGCAAGAGGTATTAATATGTGGGAAATTGATGTCCTTTCTGCTCGGTTTTGCTATGAACATTAAGTTGCTCTAGAAAATAAAGCCTGATTTTAAAAAAAAATCTTCCTTCTTGGTAGACCATTTAGGGGTTTCTTTTCTTTGAGTTCTGCGTTTAAAATGAATTGCTTTACACTGGAACATAATATGCTCCACTGATTGAGATAAAAATTCTGGGAACAGAGATTTCACCTGGGCCTAAGAGGAGAAAGGAGGAATGTTGTGTTTTGCAGTAGATTTAAGGAACTAGGTGAGGTGGGGGGAAAGCAAGGCAGGGGAGAGTTGGGAAGGAGTTCTGAAACGGAGGCAGCAGCTGACAAGAGATTTGCCTTACATTGTGATGTTTCTCTGGGTTCTGAGGCCAATTGGTTTATCCAGGGCTTCGGTTGAATTCCAAAGTTCACACAAACCCTTTTGTTTCAGAATCCTGAATCAAGGAGAGTCTGTCTCTACAGATCAGCACCTTTGTCATCCTTACCCCTGATCTAGGGCAAGGTAGAGAGAGCAGAAACTAACAATAAGTAGAGGAAAAAATATTTCCTGAAATTCCTTAATGATGTGCTTAGAATTATAGGAAGTTAAATGTGAGGGAACTAAGAAGCCCCTCATTTAATGCTTCTATTTTATAGCTAAGGCCCAGAAGGGTTAACAGCCAACTCTAGAACCCAGGCACAGTAGTTCAAAGACTAGGATCTGTCTAGCATTTAATGGGATGGTGCTTATCATGGGAAAAAAATGGCTTTTCTTATGAAACAACACCTGAGCAGGAGGGATGTTACACAGTGGCTGTGTGGCTTTGGTTAAACCTTTGGCAATTACTCATCTTGTAGGTAAGATCTGACATTTTTGTTTCTTGATAATGTTTGCCATTAGGCATGTTACAGAATTTATTCATGTCACTTAGGGAGGCTTTCTTATCTCTCCTTGCTATTCTTTGAAACTTTGCATTCAGATGGGTATGTCTTTGCTTTTCTCCTTTGCCTGTCACTTCTCTTCTTTTCCCGGCTATTTGTAAGGCCTCCTCCAACAACCGTTTTGCCTTTTTTTTCTTGGGGATGGTTTTGATCACAACCTCCTGTACAATGTTATGAACCTCTGTCCATAGTTCTTCAGGCATTCAGTCTATCAGATCTAATCCCTTGAATCTATTTGTCACCTCCACTGCATAATCAAAAGGGATTTGATTTAGGTTAGGTTATAGTCAAGGCTATGGTTTTTCCAGTAGTCATGTATGGATATGAGAGTTATACTGTGAAGAAGGCTGAGCGCCAAAGTATTGATGCGTTTGAAATGTGGTGTTGGAGAAGACTCTTGAGAGTCCCTTGGACTGCAAGGAGATCCAACCAGTCCATTCTGAAGGAGATCAGCCCTGGGATTTCTTTGGAAGGAATGATGCTAAAGCTGAAACTCCAGTATTTTGGCCACCTCATGCAAAGAGTTGACTCACTGGAAAAGACTCTGATGCTGGGAGGGATTGGGGGCAGGAGAAGGGGATGACAGAGGATGAGATGGCTGGATGGCATCACTGACTCGATGGCTATGAGTCTGAGTGAACTCCAGGAGTTGGTGATGGACAGGGAGGCCTGGCGTGCTGTGATTTGTGGGGTCGCAAAGAGTCGGACATGACTGAGCGACTGAAATGAACTGAACTGAACTGATACCCGAATGGCCTAGTGGTTTCCCCTACTTTCTTCAGTTTAAGCCTGAATTTGGCAATAAAGAGTTCATGATCTGAGCCACAGTCAGCTCCTGTCTTGTTTTTGCTGACTGTATAGAGCTTCTCCATCTTCAGCCTCAAAGAAGATAATCAATTTGATTTCAGTATTGACCATCTGGTAAAGTCCATATGTAGAATAGCCTGTTGTGTTGTTGGAAGAGGGTGTTTGCTATGACCAGTGAGTTCTCTTGGAAAAATACTGTTAGCCTTTTCCATGCTTCATTTTGTACTCCAAGGCCAAATTTGCCTGTTCCTCCAGATATCTCTTGACTTCCTAGTTTTGCATTCCAGTCTCCTATGATGAAAAGGACATCTTTTTTTTTTTTTTTTTTGGTGTTTTTTCTAGAAGATCTTGTAGGTTTTCATAGAACTTGTAAACTTCAGCCTCTTTAGCATTAGTGGTTGGGGCATAGACTTGGATTACTGTGATATTGAATGGTTTGTCTTGGAAATGAACAGAGATCATTCTGTTGTTTTTGAGACTGCACCCAAGTATTGCATTTTGGACTCTTTTGTTGACTGTGAGGGCTACTGCATTTCTTCTAAGGGAATCTTGCCCACAGTAGTAGATATAATGGTCATCTGAATTAAATTCACCCATTCTCATCCATTTTAGCTCACTGTCCTAAAATGTCGATGTTCACTCTAGCCATCTCCTGTTTGACCACTTCCAATTTACCTTGATTCATGGACGTAACATTCCATGTTCCTGTGCAATATTGTTTTTTATAGCATCAGACTTTACTTTCACCACCAGACACATCCACAACTGGATGTTGTTTTGACTTTGGCTCAGCCTCTTCATTCCTTCCAGAGCTGTTTCTCTGCTCTTCTTCAGTAGCACATTGGGCACCTACTGACCTGGGGAGTTCATCTTTCAGTGTCCTATCTTTTTGCCTTTTCATACTGTTCATGGGGTTCTCAAGGCAAGAATACTGAAGTGGTTTGACATTCCCTTATCCAATAGACCATGGTTTGTCAGAATTCTCCACCATGATGTGTCCATCTTGTGTGGCCCTACAAAGCATGGCTCATAGTTTCATTGAGTTAGACAAGGTTGTGATCCGTGTGATCATTTTGGATGAGGATAAGACGCTTGTGGAAGCTTCCTGATGGGAAGGACTGGATGTGGGGAAAACTGGGTCTTGCTCCGGTGGGCAAGGCCATTCTCAGTAAATCTTTAATCAGATTTTCTGCTGATGGGTGGGGACGCCTTCCCTCCCTGTAGTTTGGCCTTAGGCAAAACTGAGGGTAATGGCAAACTACCCCAAAATGACTTACGCCAGCACACGCCACCTCCTAGGATGCTGCAGTCAGTGCCCCTGACCCTGAGGGAGGCCACTGTCAACCCACGCCTCTGCCAGAGACTCCCGAACACTCACGACAAGTCTGGCTCAAGTCTCTTGTGGGGTCACTGCTCCTTTCTCTGGGTCCTGGTACACACAAAGTTTTGTTTGTGCCCTCCGAGAATCCCTGGCGGGTATGAAGTTTGATTTTACATGTGATTGCGACCCTCCTGCCATCTTGTTGCGGCTTCTCCCTTTGCCCTTAGATGTGGGATTTCTTTTTTTTGGTGGGTTCTAGCATTCTCCTCGGAGAAGGAGATGGCACCCCACTCCAGTACTCTTGCCTGGAAAATCCCATAGACACAGAAGCCTGGTGGGCTGCAGTCCATGGGGTCGTTAAGAGTCGGACACGACTGAGCGACTTCACTTTCACTTTTCACTTTCATGCATTGGAGAAGGAAATGGCAACCCACTCCAGTGTTCTGGCCTGGAGAATCCCAGGGACGGGGGAGCCTGGTGGGCTGCCGTCTATCTCACAGAAGTCAGACATGACTGAAGCGACTTAGGAGCAGCAGCAACAGCAGCATTCTCCTGTCAGTGGCTGTTCAGCAGTTAGTTGCGATTTTGGTGTTCTTGCAGGAGAAGATGAGCACACGTAGAGGAAAACAACAGAATGGGAAATACTAGCAATCTCTTCAAGAAAATTAGAGATACCAAAGGAATATGTCATGCAAAGGTGAACCCAATAAGGACAAAAATGGTATGGACCTAACAGAAGCAGAAGATAGTAAGAAGTGGCAAGAATACACAGAAGAACTATAATAATGACCAAGATAACCACAATGGTGTGATCACTCACCTAGAGCCAGACATCCTGGACTGCAAAGTTAAGTGGGCCCTAGGAAGCATAACTATGAGCAAAGCTAGTGGAGGTGATGGAATTCCAACTGAGCTATTTCAAATCCTGAAAGATGATGCTGTGAAAGTGCTGCACTCAATATGCCAGCAAATTTGGAAAACTCAGCAGTGGCCACAGGACTGGAAAACTTCGATTTTCACTCCAATCCCAAAGTAGGGCAATGCCAAGGAATGTTCAAACTACGGCACAGTTACACTTACTTCACATGCTAGCAAGGCCATACTCAAAATCTTCCAAGCTAGGCTTCAACAGTATGTGAACCAAGAATTTCCAGATGTACAAGCTGGATTTAGAAAAGGCAGAGGAACCAGAGAACAAACTGCCAACATCCATTGGATCATGGTAAAAGCAAGAGAATTCCAGAAAAACATCTATTTCTGCTTCATGGACTATGCTAAAGCCTTTGGCTGTGTGGATTACAACAAACTGTGGAAAATTCTGAAAGAGATGGGAATACCAGACCACCTGACCTGCCTGCTGAGAAACCTGTATGCAGGTCAAGAAGCGACAGTTGTAACTGGACATGGAACAATGGACTGGTTCAAGATTGGGAAAGGTGTACATCAAGGCTGTATATTGTTACCCTGCTTATTTAACTTATATGCAGAGTACATCATATGAAATGCTGGGCTGGAAGAAGCACAAGCTGGAATCAAGATTGCTGGGGAAAATATCAATAACCTCAGATATGCAGATGACACCACTCTTATTGCAGAAAGCAAAGAGGAACTAAAAAGCTTCTTGATGAAGGTGAAAGAGGAGAGTGAAAAATATGGCTTAAAACTCACCATTCAGAAAACTAAGATCATGGCATCTGGGCCCATCACTTCATGGCAAATAGATGGGGAAACAATGTAAACAATGACAGACTTTGTTTTCCTGGGCTCAGGAATCACTAAGGATGGTGACTGCAGCCATGAAATTCAAAGACACTTGCTCTTTGGAAGAGAAGCTATGACAATGACAAACCTCGGCAGCATATTAAAAAGCAGAAACATTACTTTGCCAACAAATGTTTGCATAGTCAAAGCTATGGTTTTTCCAGTAGTCATGTATGTATGTGAGACCATAAAGAAGATTGAGTGCCAAAGAACTGATGCTCTTGAACTGTGATGTTGGAGAAGACTCTTGAGGGTCCCTTGGACATTAAGGAGATCAAACCAGTAAATGCTAAAGGAAATCAACCCTGAATATTCATTGGAAGGAATGATATTGAAGCTGGAGCTCCAATACTTTAGCCACCTGATGCAAAGAGCTAACTAGTTGAAAAAGACCCGGATGCTGGGAAGGATTGAAGGCAGGAGGAGAAGGGGTTGACAGGATGAGATGGTTGGATGGCATCACTGACTCAATGGACATGAGTTTGAGCAAGCTCTGAGAGATAGTGAAAGAACAGGGAAACCTGGGGTGCTGCAGTCCACGGGGTCGCAGAGAGTCGGACACGACTGAGTGAGTGACTGAAGAACAGCAATCTCATGTTAGGCTAACAGAGGCTTCAAAATCAGGGGAGCAGAAACAGCTCAACGTGCCTGAAGAAAACAGTGTCAGAAGAGAGCAGTGTTGCCAAATGCTCATGAGGCCATCACCAGGGGAAGCTGTATGTTCATATCTGCACTTGTTTTATTATAGAAAGATGCACTGGGTTTGTCCTGTAGCCTTGCATTCCCTCTGGCTGCAAATTTCCCAGAGAAACTGTATCTCAGTCCAAGCTATGAGACCTTAGAGTAAGTAAAAGCATGTCCCTCTAAAAATATCTTAACACTGATTCTCATAGAAACAAAGAAGATGAATTATTTTTTGCACTATCCCACCTTTCCTTCAGAACTAAAGATGAACTGCAATGTTCTTGCATAGAATCTTGAAAGAATAGACTTCAGTGGATTGTGAGATATGATGTAGCAAATCATAAAGATTATAACAAAATAACCCAGGCATGAAAGACTTTAGACTTACAGGTACAAGGACAGGAAGTGTGAAAAATATACTCAGTTTTCCGTACCCTGAATGCCATGAATGAAAACTGAAATGACTTAAATCCTGTTTCCAAGCAAAAGTTTTATGAGTATAGTAGCTCAAAGTCCCGGGTAGCTCTCCAGCGCTTCCTTGGCAGTTCAGGGGTTAAGATTCTGTGCTTTCGCTGCAGGGGGCGTAGGTTCGATCCCTGATCAGGGAACTAAGATCCCGTATGCCATGTCGTGCAACACCACCGCCCCCCAAAAAGGGGTGTCTGTTAGAACTGCTGAGATGAGATAGTCTCAAGCTTGGGCAGAGCGGAGAGAGCAACACAAACATGCCCAGGAAGGAGTGTCACACAATGCCTTGCTTTACCAAGTCCACTACCCGTACTTCCTAACTTCGAGGGGTCTTTTTCTACAGCATTTTCCTGCTATGAGAAGCCCTCCTGGCATTTCCAATTTATATAGCTGGATAGCGCATGGGGCAAGCTAAATCTTAGGGCAATCATATTAAATCACAACATGAAAATTTCAGCAGCATTCCACCTAGCTGTTATTTTTCTTGTGGGGCACAGATGAGAAATTGCTCCCAGGCTTGAGTCATTCTCCACCTTGGTTTTTCAATTTATCCACTTTGCCGATGGTGGGGCATTTCAGCCCCTATCCCTAACTTCTATGTCTCTCCTCTAAGTGTTATTCAAGACCACCTCAATTGTCCCAGGATGAGCCCCCAGGAGCCCTACTGGCTCCTTCGTCAAATGTGTCTTCACATAGATTGCTCTGGCACATGTGGTCTACTTAAAAATCTGTGCCTTCCATCCTGAACCCCCCTCCCACCTCCCTCCTCACCCCATCTCACACCCATGGCTGATTCATGTCGATGTATGGCAAAAACCACCTCAATATTGTAAAGTAATTAGCCTCCAATTAAAATTAATTAATTAATTTTAAAAAGTCTGTGCCTTGATTTAAAACAAAAAGGGAAGTAGTTAATGAATGCTTTCAACTCCATCCTTTGTGTCCACAAGAGAATACTCTGGGTTTGAAACCAGAGACAAACAGGGGATTCAATTTACTTTACACTTCATCTCGACAGCCAGCTCGGTTTTAGTATAAATAGAGTTGATGGTCTAGTCCGGGTCAGGTTCAGAGGATGAGGATCTCTTCCCGGAGATCATCTCTCACAAAAACCGTGCATTAAACTCCATACTTTCTCCTCTCGTCTATTTTATTTTCTGCTTCACTCTCATTGCTTAGGACTCAGCCCCCCTCGTGAGTCGTGGGACCACCTGCCTTGGCCAAAGTCACAGCTAGTTTCTTTTTTACAGTTTTCTTCAGAGATAGACCACTTAGCAAAACACAGGATGTTTTTTCAGCAAGGGTCACTTCTAAGAAAGGGCTAGTCTTCACAGCCGGTATTTAGCTTGCATCATTGCCAATAAAATGGGGTTGGAGTGAGCAGTGTTTGGCAGTCTCATCTAGGTCCTATTAACTTATATATATATATATATATATATATAAAGACTTCTTTATTTTCAGCCCTATTGAATCTTTATTTGGTTTTTCCTACCCCCACAACATCTCCCCGCCTCTGAATAATTTTTCGGGTCTGCCCACCATCCTGTAAGAAGAGTGATCAAAAGCAAAGTTGGAGTGACTGTGCCCCCACATCCCAATTCCTATTCTTAGCTTTCGCTCCACACTCTAGGCTCTCCACCTCCCAGGGTTCTGTCGGCCCTTCAAACAATGAGCCTCCAATATTGTGATGGGCGTGTTGTGTTGGGGCCTTCTAACCCCTTGCTGGAGTTAATACAATATAAAAGCATCTCTGGATTTATAGCTGCATTTGGCTTGGTCAGTGAAATCATTCTCAGCCAAGGGAAATATCAGCAGGGGAGAGAGACTAGGGAGAGAATCAAACAAACAGGAGTTTACTCCTTACCAAACGAGAAAGCAAACCTGCCATCTGTGTCCACATAGCCTTCTGCAGGAAGCCTGGAAGCAAGTTCTCGACTTAAGTTGGCAACTCCATATGCTTGGCAGAGGTTCCTGTAGCCTCCTTTGAGTAAGAAGCTCTCTGAAACCTTGCAGAATTAGAAGTTACCCTCTGAATAACCTATGCATTCTCTCCAACTCTCAGTGCTTTAGGAGGAATTCATTATAATTAATTCCCCATTCCCTCTTCTTTCTTCCTGCGAAAGTTCACTGTGTGACTGGCTTGGCTCCACGCACTAACATCCTCTTCATCTCAGGCTCTTTTGCCCAAAGTTCTCTTTATCGGGCGCTGCTTCCTGGGCCAGCTGTGGTTGCTGAAGCTTTTATGTCAGCTTTTCTCTCACTCCTGAACTTTGCTTCACTTGGCTTCATTTTCTTAATACATTTTTGTCTGAGACAGAAAGAGAGGGGGCTCAGAGGGGAAAAGCTGCTCTCCCAAAGCTGTGCCCACTCCTGAAAAATTGACTGGTGAGCCCATTCCTTAGGCCTAAAAGCAGGTTTTATCTCCAAATAATGAAAAACTGAGCAAAATATATGATTGCAAGGGGACTGTGTCCATTTGCCTTTTTCCTTCTCATCTGGAATAACAAAGAAATACTCCTCTAAGCGGTTGTCCATCTGAACTCCTTTTTTAAAAAACATTTTTTTTTCTCTAATTTGGCTGGCTTGGGGCCTCACTGTATCGTGTGGAATCTTTTGCTGTGGCTCTCAGACTCTCTAGTTGTGGTGCATGGGCTTAGCTGCTCCACGGCATGTGGGATCTTGGTCCCCCGACCAGGGATCGAACTCACATTCTCTGCATTGCAAGTGCAACACTGCACTGCATTGTTAAGTCCAGTGGTTTTAACTGCTGGACCACCAGGGAAGTCCCTGAACTCCTTTATACACAACTTTTGTTCAGTATTTGGGGAATTTCAAGAGGAGGCTGTGGCACCCCCACAGTGAAACCAATGAGGCTTCATGAAGACACTGTGCTTTTCTTCCTCATAAAGATCTATAATATCTTGCCACATAAACCAAAAGACTGCACCAATCCTTTGTTCATGAAGCTCACATCATTTCTTTGAGAGACAGAAGCTTCCTTCCCAGGAAGTGGCAAAACCTATGCAGGTGGCTCCTGGTCTGTGAAAAGGTGACACAGTTTTCCCTCTTTGGCAAACCCCTGACCTGTGTTTGGATCTCCAAGCAGCCAGATTCCTGTGATCTTCTTTAGTGTGTTACTGGTATACATGGGCTTCCTTCTGGTAGAACTTCTTAGAGGTCTCCATGGTAAAAAAAAAAACAAACAAAAAACTGCTGCATTCTTCACTGTTTACAATGACCAAGGTATGGCAGCAACCTAAATGTCCATCTACAGAGAAATGAATAAAGAAGTGGTACACATATATAATGGAATATTACTCAGCCACGAAAAAGAACAAAATAAGGCCATTTGCAGCAACATGGATGGACCTAGAGAGTGTTATACTGAGTGAAGTAAGTCAGACAGAGAAGGAGAAATATCCTATGACTTTCCTTATGTGTGGAATCTAAAAAGAAATGATACAAATGAACTTATGTACGAGACAGAAACAGACTGTCAGACTTGGAGAACAAACATGGTTTTCAGGGGAAACAACGGAGACAGGGGAGGGATAATTAAGGAGTCTGGGATGGATATGTACACATTGCTATGTCTGAAACGGATAACCAACAAAAGACTTACTGTAAAGAACAGGGAACTCTGCTCAATGTTATGTGGCAACCTGGATGGGAGGGGAGTTTGGAGGAGAATGGATACATATGTATGTATGACTGAGTCTCTTCCATGTTCACCTGAAACTATCACAACATTGTTTGTTATTTGGTTAGATTCAAATACAAAATAAAAAGTTTAAACTGAGAAAAAAAGAATAGAGTTTAATCTGGTTTTTTATTACTTCTTTACCTTTGGAAAAATAATTTGTAGAGAAAAAGAATAAATTTTAAAAAGTAGAATGCTCCCCCTCAAAAAAACAAACAAACAAACAAAAAACAAAAAAGACTCTGCTGCACTCTGGGAACATCACCACGGAAGCTGAGGGATATGGTCTCATAGTTCTTCCCTCTACTATCACTCACAGCAATATTATACCTTCCCCTACCGAGAGGCAGCCTTCTTCCCTGGTGGACAGATGGATCCATTCATCCCTGTAGCTTTGGTACCCACTTTATAGGGTATATTGCCCTTGTTAAGTGGCTCTATGGAATTCAGTAAATGGCCACTTTTGGCCCTTGAATAGCCAACACACAAAAAAACTAGACACAAGCATGATTTACTCTCATTCTTCCCAGCTCTATTTTAGTTTTCTTCTGAATTCCTTGCAAGGGCCAGGACTCTCAAACAGTTTCTTATTGGGACTTGTGTAGGCTCTAGAATTTTCTCACCTTTATCATGCCACAATTCATCACCAGAGAGATGCTTCCCTCAGAGCTGATGTGTTCACGACTGATGATGGTTTAATTCTAGTAAAGCAGTTGCCTCATATGCAGGCGTTGCATTGCATGCCTATGAAGATAAAAACGATGCAGAAAGTTTAGGCACCACTAGGAGCCACTGAGAAAGCGCCTTTTGACCCATGGTGTGTGTTAGTTGCTCAGTTGTGTCCGACTGTCTGCAACCCCATGGAGCCCATCAGACTCCTCTGTCCATGAAAAATTCTCTAGGCAAGAATGCTGGAGTAGGTTGCCATTTCCTTCTCCAGGTGACCAAAGGTAGTCAGCACCAAAAATGCCAGTATTATCCCTTGGAATAATACTACCTCCTCAGCTTGCACACAACTGGATGACTCAGTACTCTCTGATGTTTGCACATCAGTATTCCAGGAGCTCTGTCTAGATGGATCAAATTTACCCAAACAGTTGTGCCCATGTACAAAAGCCCAAACCAGGAAGCTGAGCAAACTGACTAGATGGTAGCAGCTCTGAGGCAAACTGTGTTGCTGATGATGAGCCAGTCAGGGGCAGACCAAAATCCAGGACTTGCTACAGGCAGCAGAGAGGGGGTCACCCCCTCTTCCTGGGAACGCCATCTTCACTCAGCTTCAGGGAGCCTATTTCTCAGCCTTCTCTTTTTTCACCCCTTTCTCCTCCTGTGTCTGTGAAAACTGCTCTTATCTGAACAGTCTATACTCATCCCCAAGGACTGCCATAACAAATCACCACAACTCAGTGGCTTAAATCAGCAAAATTAATTTTCTTACAGTTCTGGAGGCCAGAAGTTCAAAATCCAGGTGCCAGGAAGGTTGGATCCTTATGGAGGCTCTGAGGAGGGATCCATTTCTTGCCTTTCTCCTAGCTTCTGGAGGCTGTTGGCAATTCTTGACATTCCTTAGCTTTGAATGGCATTAATTCCAATATGCACTTTTTTTGTGTGCACAGCGTATATGCCTTTTGCCTTTTTGTTGTTGCAATGCACTCTCTTTAAAAGTTACCATAAGTCTGGGCTATGCACTGGCTTCCCCAATGGCTCATCGTGTAAAGAAGCCACCTATAATGCACGAGACACAGGAGATATGGTTTCGATCCCAGGGTAGGGAAGATCCCCTGGAGGAGGGGAGAATACTCCAGTATTCTTGCTTGGGGAATCCCATGGACAGAGAAGCCTGGTGGGCTATAGTCCATAGGATTGCAAAGAGTCAGACATGACAGAAGCGACTGAGCATGCACTCATGGGCTATGGAGACCATGACATCATCCTATGGTCCCAGGTGTCTCCAGCAAACTGCTTGGGCTGCCCTCAATAAAAAATGTCAGTTGATTAGATAAATGTTGGTTGGCTTTGTCCAGGTCATGCAGATTTAGTCATGTCAGGTTTACACTGCACCAGCATCTTTTTCTTGGTCCCCAAATCCTGGTGAGGCAATGGACACCATTCATATTCATGGGTATGTTGCAGCCAGCTTGCATTATCTCTTGAGAGCCAATTGTGCACATCTCTTCTAAACTCTGCATTCAGTGGCGCCACATTAATAGCTTGACATCAGCCATGTCAGGAATATTTTCAACATGGAAATTGGCAAACTCTACAGATCAGGGTTCCACTTACCCCCAATCCCCCTCCCATGCCACCACAGAGCCAGTTGGTAAACATTTACCAGCACATCACTGTTGTGTTGTTAAATTCTAGTCAATTCTCAGTCCTTATCCTCCCCGACATCTGTGCATGATGATACAGTTGCTCGCTCTACCTTTTGGGGAGCTCTGTCTTTACTCAGCTTCCAGGAGACCATACTTCTCTTCTCCTGGCTCCCTCTTTCTCTTTTCTCTAATCTCTTAACACTGAATGACCCAGGGATTTCAATCTTGGACGACTTCTCTTCTCTTCCCTACCTTCACTCATTCTTTGGTGATCTTGTGCAGTTTCTAAATTCCATCTGTATGTTGAGGACTTCAAAATGTTGTTATTACTAATTTGGACTTCTCTGAATTATAGACCTGCATACCTAGTTGCCTACACTGTATCTCTACTTGGATATCTCCATAGATATCTCAAATGGGTAGAATTTAATCCCTCCAAAACTGGTTCCATCTATAGTTTTTTCTCCTCTTAGTCAATGACAACTTCATCCTTGTAGCTGCTCAGGCCAAAACCTTTGAAGTCCCATTTGACTTCACTATGTCTTTCACAACCTCATGTCTAGCCCACTAGCAAATCCAGATGGCTCTGCTTTCAGAATCCATATAACTAGAATCTGACTACTCATTCTCAAAACTGACCACTCTTTAAGGCTAGATTTCTGCAAATTTCTTCTAATTGCTCTCTTCGTTCCCCCTTGGCTGCTCACAGTCTCTTGGGCAGAATGAAAGTTCCATTCATTACAATGGGCTTTAAGGCTTACTGACCTGGCCCTTCCAACCTCTCTGACTTCACCCTCTTGACCCCACTGCAGGCATATGGGCCCCCTCCTGGTTTCTATCACCCGTTAAGGATATTTCCACCATCAGCCTATGTACTACTGTCCTTTTTGTTCTCCTTACAAAGTTGCTAAGACTGCTCCCTCATCTCTTTCATGAACATTTTCAAGCATCGTTTCATTCTTAGCTAGGTCTACATTGATCATTGCATTTTGCAGATAAACAACCCCCGCCCCCAAAACAAGCAAACAAAAAACCCAGAAAAACAACAACAACAACAAAACAGTTCTACCCTGGACCCTCCATCTCCCACTCCCTGCTTTATTTTTTCCATTGTGCTTATCATCTTCTAACATACTGGATCATTGACTTTTATTTAATTTATGTCCTCTTCTCACTTCTAGAATGTAAACTCCACAAAGGCAGGGACTTTTGTTCATTCAGTTCACATAGACAAATGTGTTTAGTTGCATCTCCAGGGCTTACCACAGGGCTGTACCACCACAGTACAATTGATTGTCCAAAAAAAAAAAAAAAAAACACAAAAACAAATAAAAACAACTTATGCTACTTCAGTTCAGTCGCTCAGTCATGTCCAAATCTTTGCGACTGAATGGACTGCAGCACACCAGGCCTCTCTGTCCGTCACCAATTCCTAGAGTTTACTCAAACTCATGTCCATCTAGTTGGTGATGCCATCCAACCATCTTATCCTCTGTCAGCCCCTTCTCCTCCTGCCTTCAATGTTTCCCAGTATCAGCGTTTTTTCAAATGAGTCAGCTCTTTGCATCAGGGGGCCAAAGTATTGGAGTTTCAGCTTCAAAATCAGTCCTTCCAATAAATATCTGGGACTGATTTCCTTTAGGATGGACTCATTGGATCTCCTTGCAGTCTAAGGGACTCTCAAGAGCCTTCTCCAACACCGCAGGTTAAAAGCACCAATTCTTCAGTCCTCAGCTTTCTTTATAGTTCAACTTTCACATCAATACATGACTACTGGAAAAACCATAGCCTTGACTAGACGGACCTTTGTTGGCAAAGTAATGTCTCTGATTTTTAATATGCTGTCAGATTTTATCTTTTTGGGCTCCAAAATCACTGCAGATGGTGATTGCAGCCATGAAATTAAAAGACGCTTACTCCTTGGAAGGAAAGTTATCACCAACCTAGACAGCATATTCAAAAGCAGAGACATTACTTTGCCGACTAGGGTCCGTCTAGTCAAGGCTATGGTTTTTCCAGTGGTCATGTATGGATGTGAGAGTTGGACTGTGAAGAAAGCTGAG
>SJYQ01008251.1:277542-376815 GCA_006410935.1 Redunca redunca
AAATTTTTATTTTAACTTTAGTTTACTTTACATTACTGTATTGCTTTTGCCAAACATTGACATGAATTCACCACGAGTGTACAAGCGTTCCCAAACATGAATCCCTTCCCACCTCCCACCCCATACCATCTCTCTGGGTCCTCCCCTTGCACCAGTCCCAAGCATCCTGCATCCTGCATCGGATATCGACTAGCGATTCGTTTCTTACTTGATAGTATACATGTTTCATTGCCATTCTCCCATCTCATCCCACCCTCTCCCTCTCTCTCTCCCAGAGTCCAAAAGTCCGCTCTATAGATCTGAGTCTCTTTTGTTGTCTCGCATACAAGGTCATCATCCCCATCTTTCTAAATTCCATATATATGCGTTAGTATACTATATTGGTATTTTTCTTTCTGGCTTACTTCACTCTGTATAATCGGCTCCAGTTCCATCCATCTCCTTAGAACTGATTCAAATGTATTCTTTTTAATGGCTGAGTAATACTCCATTGTGTATATGTACCACAGCTTTCTTATCCATTCATCTGCTGATGGACATCTAGGTTGTTTCCATGTTCTGGCTATTATAAACAGTGCTGCGACGAACATTGGGGTACATGTGTCTCATCTGGAAGTTCACGGTTCACGTATTGCTGAAGCTTGGCTTGGAGAATTTTGAGCATTACTTTGCTAGCATGTGAGATGAGTGCAACTGTGTGGTAGTTTGAGCATTCTTTTGCATTGCCTTTCTTAGGGACTGGAGTGAAAACTGACCTTTTCCAATCCTGTGGCCACTGCTGAGTTTCCAAATTTGCTGGCATATTGAGTGCAGCACTTTCACAGCATCATCTTTTAGGATTTGAAATAGCTCACCCGCAATTCCATCACCTCAACTAGCTTTGTTCGTAGTGATGCTTCCTAAGACCCACTTGACTTCATATTTCAGGATGTCTGGCTCTAGGTGAGTGATCACACCATGGTAATTATCTGGGTCATGAAGATCTTTTTTGTACAGTTCTTCTGTGTATTCTTTCCACCTCTTCTTAATATCTTGTGCTTCTGTTAGGTCTATACCATTTCTGACCCTTATTGAGCCCATCTTTGCATGAAAGTTACATTATGATAGTTACATTCTATAAAGCTGCTTCAAACTCTGAATTAGCAAGTCCTAAATGATTGTTTCTAAAAGAAATACAGAGTTAGGATTCTGTGAGCCTCTGATCACAACTTTTGCCAGCTGATCAATATATAACCTAGTCTCGTGTGTGTGTCTGTTAAAAGGCACCTTATTGAACATATACCATTGATTCATGAGCTTTGCACAGACGCCAACAGCACTCTAACTCATGCTCAAACAAAGCTTAAATAACACAAGTATTTTCTCTGTACTAAGAGACATCACAGCCTCATCACTATTAGGAACATGAGACAGTGCTTCAGCACTACACTTTTGGGGCCATTTTAAAGAGTGGAATAGTCAACACAAAGTTAAAAAAATGTGAAAACATGGCACTAAATGGACCCTGAAAGGACACTTGTTTACAGTAGGAGTGGATGCAAAAAATGAGGAAAGCAAAGTATTGCCTTGTTCGACCTCAGCTGTTAATGTGCAAATCAAATGACTCAAAATCTTCACTGCTCTGTGTATGTCTATAAATGACTGAGAAAGCAGTGTGAGTATGGATTTGGGGGTTACAAACACAGTTTAGTGAGTAGGCAAGTTTGCAAATATAGAATTGATGAATTATGAGGTTGGCTGTATATGCTTGACATGTATTTTTTGAGGGTATAAACTTGACCTTCTGACATCATCATACATGTGGGCTCTAGAAATCTTGGGCTTAAAGATCTGTAGGGCCTCTACTGGGTGTATTTTGGGGAGTTCCTTAGCGTCACACATCTTAACATCTTTCCCCACCTATTTCTTTTAGCCTGGTTTGAAAAGTCCACCAGAGGATCACTCCCTGGGGATTCAAAACATCTTTGTTTTATTGAACATGTGTTATAAATGATTAGGACCAGGAATACAGGGAGGCAGGGAGAGCCAAGGAGGAGAGAAGAGTAAAGAGCACTTCCTCCTTTGTACCTTACCATGTGTTGGGAGGCAGACTGTATTTCCCAAAGATGGCTCATGGTTCCTTTCCATGTGTGACATTGCCTCTCTCTAGTCAAGACAGATTTTGTTTTCCTTTCCCTTGAATTTGATTATTTAAAGAGTAGAGTAGGCAAAAATGATGCTGCTTGAATTCTGGATCATAAATTCTGGATCAAGTATTTGCTATAATATTAGTTACTGAGTCTGACTACGCTGAGGCCACCATACAGTGAGCCAGCCACCTCTTGAGGAGAGGACATAGGAAAGGGCTTGGTCACCAGCCCTAGTCTTTGAGTCATATTAGCTTAGAACCAGACATGTGAAGGGGGAGCCAAGAGATGATCTGAACTCCCAGCCATTGAGTAATCTTCAGCCTTTGAATCTTTTCAGCTGAAGTCTGAGGTATTATAGAGCAGAGACAAACCATTGGCTACTGTGTCCTGGCTGAATATAGCTAACCCACAGAATATCTGATCATGATAAAATGGTTGTTTTAAAGCCACTGTATGTTTTAGGAGTAGATTGTTTTGTAGTAAATGACCAGAACATATAGCTGTTGGATTCACTGATATTGCTAAGCCAGACCTTGAGAGAAGGGAACTCAGGACATACATATTTTGATTGAGGGCATAGTCTGGCATCCTAGAATCAACTATACAGTTTTGCATACTAAGTCAGCTACTAGAACAATTCAAGTTGCTACAAGATTGCTGCTTCTCTGTAGTTTGCAGCTTTCATCAATACTTGTTTGATAAATTTTTGTTGAGCACCTACTGTAGGACAATTTTAAGAACAGAACTTATAGCATTAAACAAGAAAGTCTAGTGGGCAAGAAAGGTGATAAATGCTATACAAAACAAACAAATCTTGTCATGTTTAAGGCCATAGAATCTGAATCTGGTGGAAGAGAATGTGGTGATGAGATGAGGCTGAAGAGATGACCAGAAGCAAGATTGTGAAGGGTCTTTAGATTGTGAGAAGAAGATTGTACTCTCCTTAATTCAGTGGGAATCCATTGAAAAGATGACGCGATCATCCACCTTTTGTTAAAGTACTCTGGGTGAACGGGATGGGGCAGCCTGCCAAGGGCCCTATTCAAGACAGCCTTGCTAAAACTTGTTTACCCAGCAAAGTGTATGGAGTCATCACAGAAGGAGCCGACCCCCAGCCTTGGACCAGGGTCCACTGGGTGTGCACACTTAGTTGCTTAGTTGTGTCTGACTCTTTGTGACCCCATGGACAGTAGCCTGTCATGTCAGGCTCATCTGTCCATGGGGATTCTTCAGGCAAAGAATACTAGAGTGGGTAGCCATCCCCTCCTCCAGGGGATCTCCCCAACCAAGGGACTGAACCAAGGTCTCCTGCATTGCAGACAGATTCTTTACCAGCTGAGCTACCAGGGAAGCCCCTCAGAGTTCACTGTACCACTGGTTCAAACCTGTCAAAATGCACAAGGATGTCATTCATGCCTCTGGTCTGATAGCCACTGCCCACCTGTTCTGAAATCAACCCCAATCTATTTGTTTAGAATTTCATGATGGCCTGTTACCTCCAGTTTTGCCTGATTCTTTGGATCCCAACTGTTAAGAAGGCATTCTTCCTGCCAGGCCATACACCTGTTCCCAGAGTAATATTTTTTAAACTCCATCCTTTAGTCTGTACTCTGCTTTGATAACTGCTGAACCCCTTGACCAGTTCAACTTCTGGGCTTGTGCTAAGTAGGTTTTGAAAAGGAAAATGAGAAATTGAGGGAAACTAACTGCTCACCAGAAGCCTTTCTTGGAAGTGGGATTCGTTATCTAATCTGTAACAAAGTAGATGGTGTTCTATCATATTTGATAATGACTCAGCAAACTACTAAAATATGGCCGCTCCTCCTCAATCTGCTTATACAGTTTTTAATGACTAGATGGCTTGTTTTCTCTTGCTCTGCATACTGAATGTTAGAAAAGCTCAGATCAAGAGCAAGAATGGAAGATAAACTGAAATTCACTCAGCGTCTGTTTATTGTTCTATTGTCTACTTTGCGTCTGAAAAGTCAGTTTTCATTGTTGCTGTTGTTCTTGAACAAGGAGACTTGATTCAGGGACTTTTGGATGACTAGACATTTCATTCATCAAGTCCATTAGTAACAAGGATGCCAAACTGTCTGTTTTCCGCTTTCTTCCCTGAATTTCAGTCTGCCTGATTAGAGTTTCGAGTGATTAGCCTTCAAGAGAAACAGCCTGAATGTAGCTTGTGACATCACCCTTCATCGATCAACTTTTCTCCATAAACAATCTTACTGGGCTTGGGGAGGGCTGGGGAAGGACAAAGAGTTTCTCAGGCAAAGACTTTCTGGGAAATTCCCAGAGCAGTCAGTCTAGCTGAGAAAAACTCCAGGCCAAAGCCACCTGGCGCTGGTTCTAGGTCAATGTCGGAGTCTGTGTCTGGGCCAGGGACCTGCACAGACCAGGGTGGCTTTGCTTGTCACAGCAGGCCTCTAAAGAGGCTGAAGCAGACCACAGCTTACCCAGAGGTGTGAGTCCAGGGGACCTCTAGTGCTTTCCTGGCATCTCAGAGGGAACCACCTCTTGTTGGCTCAACTTAGACCTACACATGGGTCCATTGGATCAGCTCTGGATCTGACAGGCTCGGGAAGCAGGGGTCTTTGAGAGCCGGAAGTGATCAGGACACTGGCCAGGCCAGCCAAGTCCTCTTTAGTAAGCTAAGTGGAAAAAAAATTTTTTCTTTTGTTTATTTTTGCCTTGATGTGACACATAATTAGGCCAAAGGTCTTCAGAGGTATATATTGCAAAGTCATTAAAAAATTCTTTTTTATAAATTTTAATCATGATTTGGATGCAAGATGAGATAGTCCCCTCTACAGGAGCCAAGAAAAACAAGGGAAGAGATTGGAATCAGTATGAGGTTGAGTTGCTGTGGGGACTGACTCCAGAGGGGCAGCTGGGATGGCTCTTAAGGAAAAGACCATTCAGTTTAAGGGGGAGACAGGAGTCCACGGGTTCCCATCAGCTGATACTGGGAGAGGGTTTCAGAGGCAGCACGGCCTGTGGCTCACTGGACTAGGGAAAAAGGGAGGAGGTCCCAATCAGCAAGGCAGGAGGCTTCTCTAGACGTCAGGCTAAGGGGCAGGGCAGGGCGACCCTCCTAAAGCAGACGGGGAGTAGTTTGGGTTCATAGTTCAGGCTCATGGGTCAGAACAAAAGACTAAATGCCCAGGCAGAAATTAACATGGGTTTGGGTAATGGGAGAGAAAATATCACCAATAGTCCATTTAACATGGATTTAGAAACTTCCTTGGTGGTCCAGTGGTTAAGAATCCGCCTCTCAGTGCAGGCGAAGTGGGTTCAATCCCTGGTCTTGGAACTAAGATCCCATGTGCCATGTGGCAACCAAACCCGTGTGCTGCAAAGAAGAACCAGCAAAGACAAAACAAAACAAAACCCAGAAATGGATTTAATGAAAAATCAAGATATTTCTTTGCCATCCAGAGTAAATTATCCCAGGTACAGGGAGCAGCTGAACAGAAATACTTCGTTTGGTGCCTCTTGTGTCTACCTTTATAGACTACATTTAATCTATAGTCTCACTCCCTCTTCCTCCCTCTCTCCTACCCCTTCCCTCTCCTTCCTTCCCTTCCTTCCTTCCTCAAATGTCTATTGAACTCCTACTATGTGCCGAGGGTACAGCAAAGTCTCCCGCAGATATTTTATTCTAGTCAGGTGAGCTGTATTACACACAGATGTGTAACCATTAAGCACGTGTAATCAGTTGCTTAGTCATGCCCAACTTTTTGTGACCCCATGGACTGTAGCCCACCAGGCTTTTCTGGTGGGCTACAGAGGAGCTACAGTCCTCTTCATGGGATTATCCAGGCAAGAATACTGGAGTGGGTAGCCATTCCCTTCTCCAAGGGATCTTCCCAATCCAGGGATTGAACCCATGTCTCTTGTGCCTCCTGCATTGGCAGGCAAGATCTTCACCACTGAGCCATCTGGCTTGAGCCCAAGCCCATTAAGCATATCAAGAGGTTAAAAAAAAGAAAAAGTACTATGAAGAAAAATAAAGTAGGATAAAGATTGAGGGCAGGAGGAGAAGGCGGCAACAGAGGATGAGATGGTTGGATGGCAGCACTGACTCAATGGACATGAGTCTGAGCAAACTCTGGGAGATGGTGAAGGACAGGGAAGCCTGGTGTGCTGCAGTCCATGGACCCTCAAAGGGTCAGACAGAACTGAGTGGCTGAACAACAACCGCAAAGGGTACGAGCGCAATAGCCAGGAAGGACCTGTCTGCCAAGCTGACATTTGAGCAGAGGAGCTAATCGATATGCAGGCAAGACCAGGATGGGCGAAGGCTATGAGGCAGGCCCATGTTTGACTGACCATCAGTTAGAAGGCCTGTGCAGAGGCAGCCGAGTCAGGCAGAGACAAGTGTAAGAAGTGGAGTCAGGTACCCAAAGCCAGTTCGTGTGGTAATAGCAAGCTGCGTGCTTTCAGCTTCAGGAATTTGCCTTTCCAGGGTAAATTCTCTTAGTGCCGTTTCACATACAGAAGAAACTGCAAAGCTAAAATGAGTGAATCTACAGTATCCTTTCACGGTCCAGGGAGAAATGCTTTCAACCACATCATGGATATTGAGCTGGCACAGCCTTACTCCCCTTCTACTCCTTTAGAGTTGTTTCCAGGCTGAGGATGTGGGGGTGGTGGGGAAGGGGGACTTCCTGCAGCAGGAACAGAAAACATCAGACTGTGTTCTCTGGCAAAGGGCCTCCTCCCACCCAGCGGATGTCTCTGCGGAGCAGGGGAGGGCCACGGGGCAGGCAGGAGGTGGGGGACCGGCCAAATAAAGCCTGGGCCCAGCTGCCCCTGCCTTCCTCATGGTGGGCCTTCCTCATCTTCTAGCGGCTCAGAGTCTCTTAGGTGTCAACTGGCTATTCTTTCCAAAAAAGGCCAAGTGATTCTGCAAGCTTTGAAGAAAGTCATAGACTTGGTAAACTCAGGGCTACCACTTACTCTCTGGAACTCTTTCACCTTACATCTGTGGGGCTGAATCATCAAGAGTTTTTCAGCTAAACTTGAATGTTGAAATGAATTATTGACCATTTTGCTTTTCTTATGAGAGCAGGGGAATCAAGGGGCCAAATGGCATTTAAAAAATATGCTTTGACATGTGGGAAGAGAGGAAGTTTCCAGTTCTAAATAGTGTCAGTTGGCAGTATTTAGTCAAAAAAGGGGTAGAGTTCATGCTTGCTTTTCTGGTTTTGTTTTGTTTTTTCTCTTGTTAAAGGACCAAATCCTTGACTACGAGTTCCATTTTAGTGAAGAGTAAAGGTCGTGAAAAGAAAGACCAATTTTTTTCTAGTTCTTTACTAATAAGTTATCTTAGAACTTACTTCTATGTCTTTCTACTTAAATGTGTCTAAGATGGCAAAAGTCACAGAAGAATCAGGAAGAGAACATCACATACAGAGCAAGCGTGGATTTAAGTTGGCTATCAATCAAGTTCAAATCTGTCTAGTTTAATACTCATCAAAACCAACTTACCACTGTCTTGTGTTTCAGACTAGCACATGTTGGCCTTACTTGCCCCATGATACCTTTCTGCTAATATCCATCAGGTTGATGTCATCTAATTGTGGATCATCCCTTGCATCTTCCCTCACCTCCAGTTTTATATACCTGAACCATGTACCGAGTTTCCACCTTCAGAAGCTACCACCATCTCTATAGCGATCGTTGACGTCAACTCATTTCTGGCCATCAATCATTGTTTCATATTTGACTTAATAATCACCTTCACTTCCCCAGGATTACTCTCTTCAGTATAATTCCAAACCACATCCTGGTCTTACAACCACTGACCCTGTTCCACCAAGACAACTATAGCCCAGCCCAGCCCAGCCAGAGGCTTGACAATATAGTAAGGAATCCCTTGGAGAGGAAACTTCTTATGCTTTAAGTAAGGCATTAAAGAGCAGGTAAAGATCTGGGGCTTGTGATCCCCTTAATGATAGAGACTTTTTGAAGACTTTTCATGGCTTGGAGGTAGGAATGTCAAAGTGAGTCACCAGTCCCAACAATAGGCTTTTTTTTGGTCTATGTCATATGGCTTATGGGGTCTTAGTTCCCTGACCAGAGATTGAAGCTAGGGCAAGGAAATTATTGAGTCCTAATCACTGGACTACCAGGGAACTTCCAACAATAGACACTTAAAAAATACTTGTTTATATTGATTTTTTTGTTTTTGCCATACCATGCATCATGCAGATCTTAGCTCCCTGACCAGGGGTCAAACCTGCAACCCCCCTGCAGTGAAAGCTCAGGATCTTAACCACTGGACTGCCAGGGAAGTCCCAAGATTGATATTTTTTAGGATGATTTGTAGCTTATCTTCCAGGGGCCAAAATATAAATTTTAATTTTCCAGTTTCATCTTCCAGGAAGAAGCAAAGAATTCTTAGAAGAAGCCTAATTGCAATGAACCAACTTGCTTTGTGTCTGTGTAACTTGATTTCTTGCTGCCTTTCATTCCCTTCTGCATCCACCTCTGCTTAGACAATTTGCTAGAAAGGTAGAGATAGGTTTAAGCATGATTATAAAAGAGAAGCATGGAAGGGTAATTTTTACTGATTTATTCACTTTAATAAATATGTATTAACATCTATACTATGCCTGATGCTAGAGATGTGAGAGTGAGAAAAAACAGACACAATTTTTTATTTCTGGAGCTTAAAATTTGGCAGAGGTCTTGTGTGTGTGTGTGTGTGTGTGTGTGTGTGTGTGTATTAAGTCACTCACTTTTGTCTGACTCTTTGGGACCCTAAAACTTTGGCCACCTGATGTGAAGAGCTGACTCATTAGGAAAGGCCCTGATGCTGGGAAAGATTGAAGGCAGGATGAGAGGGGGACGACAGAGGATGAGATGGTTGGATGGCATCACTGACTCAATGGACATGAGGTTGAGCAAGCTTCAGGAGATAGTGAAGGACAGGGATGCCTGGCGTGCTGCAGTCCTTGGGGTTGCAAAGAGTCACAACCGAGTGACTGAACAGCAATGGATTGTAGCCCGCCAGGCTTCTCAGTCCATGGAATTCTCCAGGCAAGAATACTGGAGTGGGTTGTCATTTCCTTCTCAAGAGAGGTATCATACATGAATGAAATAATCATGGAAACTATTGTAAAATTACAACTGGTCAAGGGGTTCAGGGAAGGTTTCCTCCAGAAAAGAACAATTGATTTCCAATCTGGAGGAAGAAAAGAAGTTAGCCAGGTAACTGGAGGAGAGAAAAAGCGTTTAGTGCCAATGGAAGAGCAAAGGACCAGAGGCGGATGAAAGCTAAAGGGCTGAGACAGGACCAAGACGGCAGAAAAGTATAGAGCAAAAACCATGGTAAGGTAAGTCAAATGAGGGCCAGTCCATGTTGATAATTTTTTTTATACCCTAAAGGCAATGGAAAACAGTTGAAGCCTTCTGTAAAATTCATGTGTGTGTGTGTGTGTGTGTGTATGTGTGAGTGAGAGAGTGAGAGAGAGAAAGAATGAAAGGGAAAGAATGAAATCTGCATTATTATATTTGCAGATTCATATTTCAGAAACCTCATCCTGGCCGTGGTGTGGAGAATGGATTCTTTCAGGGACAGACTAAATGTGCACAGATGAGTTTTGAACTATTTCAGGAATGCAGGCAAGAGGAGATGGGAGCTAAAAGCTGGGTGTGGTGGCAGGAATGGTAACAGAGGGCAGGGGGAGGAGAATATCACCAAAACTTGGAGACGGAATGTATATAGGAGGTGAGGAGCAGAGAAATGCTGTGAGTGAAATTCGCTTAGTCGTGTCCAACTTTTTGCGGCCCCATGGACTGTCCATGGAATTCTCCAGGCCAGAATACTGGAGTGGGTAGCCTTTCTCTTCTCCAGGGGATCTTCCCAACCCAGGGATCAAACCCAGGTCTCCCGAATTGCAGGCGGATTCTTTACCATCTGAGCCACAAGGGAAGCCCAAGAATGCTGGAGTGGGTAGCATATCCTTTCTCCAGTGGAACTTCCCTACCCAGGAACTGAACCAATGATGAGGTGCCTATATTTCAGATGTGCAGAACTGAATTGATGGTGGTATCAGTCATTAAAATTTATATGAGGTTGGTTCTGGGCATATTGAGTTTGATGTGCCATAGAAAGAGGCAATAACTACTCTGGTGCTCAGAGGATCTGGGTTAGATCTCTGGGTTGGGAAGATCCCCTGGAGGAAAAAAATGGCAACTCACTCCAGTATTCTTGCCTGGGAAATCCCATGGACAGAGGAGTCTACAGTCCAAAGGGTCACCAAAAGTTGGACATGACTGAGCACGCACACACAGAGAATAATGAGTGTTAAGGAAGATGGATAGGGTGTCCAAGAAATACAAGAAAACCCCAGGGATGATTGTGCCACAGAGGCCAAGAGAAGAAAGCTTTTTTCTTTCACTCTCGTTGAGATATAATTGACACATAGCACTGTGCATGCTTACGGTGTACAGCATAATGATTTGATTTACATACAGCATGAAATGATTATCACAGAAAGTTTAGTGAACATTCAACCTGTCACATTAGATGTAAAATTGAGAAACTAGGAGAAAAAAATTTTGTGTGATAAAAATTCTTAGGTTTTACTCTTTTAACAACTTTCATGTGTAACATACAACAGTGTTAATTATATTTACCATGTTTTCATTACATCCCTAGTACTTACTTTTTAATTGTATATAATTGCTTTACAGTGTTGTATTAGATTCTGCTGTACAATGAAGTGAATCAGCTATATGTATGCATATAGCCCCTCCCTCTTGGACCTCCATCCCACCCCTTGCCCATACCCCCATTTAGGTCATCACAGAGCACTGAGCTGAGGTTTGTGCCTTTGACTTAAAAAAAAAAAGGAAAGTGTTAGTTGCTGAGTCATGTCCGCCTCTTTATGACCTCATGGACTGTAGCCTGCCAGGCTCCTCTGTCCATGGAATTCTCCA
This sequence comes from Redunca redunca, assembly GCA_006410935.1. Taxonomy (NCBI): domain Eukaryota; kingdom Metazoa; phylum Chordata; class Mammalia; order Artiodactyla; family Bovidae; genus Redunca; species Redunca redunca. The sequence goes on from SJYQ01008251.1 coordinate 288,627, forward strand.
GGCAAGATCACTGGAGTGGGTAGCTATTCCCTTTTCTAGAAGATCTACCTGACTGAGGGATCCAACCTGGGTGTCCTGCACTGCAGGCAGATTCTTTACCACCTGAGCCACCAGGGGAGCCCCCCACGTTTGAATACCTTTATTCAATTACCTTCCTGCAACCTGCCTCTGGTAACCACAAATTTGGTCTCTTTCTATGAGTCTGTTTGATTTCGAAGGATAATTGACCTACAACACTATGTTGATTCCTGGTGCACAACCATGATTTGATATTTCTATACATTCAAAGAGTTGACTCATTGGAAAAGACTCTGATGCTGGGAGGGATTGGGGGCAGGAGGAGAAGGGGACAACAGAGGATGAGATGGCTGGATGGCATCACCAACTTGATGGACGTGAGTCTGAGTGAACTCTGGGAGTTGGTGATGGACAGGGAGGCCTGGCGTGCTGCGACTCATGGGGTCGAAAAGAGTTGGACACGACTGAGCGACTGAACTGAACTGAACTGATACATTTCAAAATGATCATCACGAGTCTAGTTATCATCTATCACCAAAGATATTAAAGTTATTAACTATATTCCCCAAACTGTATACTTCATACCTGTGACTCATCTATTTTGTAACTGAAAATTTGTACCTCTTGATCTCCCTCACCTATTTCTCTCCTCCCTTCTCCCCTGCCCTTTGGCAACCACCTATGACTCTATTTTTCCATGTTTGGGCATTTGTCTTATTTTTTAGACTATACATATAAGTAAAATCATACAACATTTGTCTTTCTCTATCTGACTTACTTTGCTTAGCATAATATCCTTTAGGTCCTTCAATGTTGTCAAAAGTGGCAAGATTTCATTCTTTTTTATGGATAAGTAATATGTATATTCTCTATCCATTCATCTACCGATAGGTATTCAGGTTGCTTCCATATCTTGGCTATTGTAAATAATTCTACAATGAATATAGGAATATATATAGCTTTGGGGGGTTTTCATTGTTGTTGTTTTGTAACTTGAATTTTTTTTTTTTTGATAAAGGCTTGAGAATGAACATCAAAAAAAAAAAAAGAAAGCCCCCTGTATATGGCTTTTTGAATTACTGTTTTCATATTCCTTGGATTAAATGCCCAGGAGTGAAATTGCTGGATTGAATGGTAGTTCTATTTTTGATTTTTGAGGCACCTCCATACCGTTTTTCATAGTGATCACCAATTTACATTCCCACCAGTAGCTCACAAGGGTTTCTTTTTATTCATATCTTTATCAACACTTGTTGTTTGCTATCTTTTTTTATAAAAGCCATTCTGACAGGTTTTACACGATAGTTATCTCATTGTGGTTTTAATTTGCATTTTCTTGCTGATCAGTGATACTGAGCATCATTTCATGTTCCTGTTAGCTATCTGTAAATCTTGGGAAAATGTATATTCAGGACCTCTGCCCATGTTTTAATTGGGTTGTTTGTTTTTTTATGTTGAGTTACATGAGTTCTTTGTATATTTTGGATATTAACCCCTTTCCAGATACATAACTTGCAAATGTCTTTTCCCGTTTAATAGATGGCCTTTTTGTTCTGATGATGGTTTCCTTCACTGTGCAAAATCTTTTTACTTTGATATAGTCCCATTTATTTATTTTTGCTTTTGTTTCACTTGCCTGAGGACACATATCCAAAACAATATTGCTAAGACCAAGGTCAAAGAGCACATGGCTTATACATTCTTCTAAAAGTTTCATCGTTTTCAGGTCTTAGATTTAATTTTTAAATCCATTTTGAGTTCATTATTTTTTTTAATAGCTTATTTATTATTTATCTTTGGCCTCACTGGTCTTCATTGCTGTTGGCAAGGTTTCTCTAATTGCTGTGAGTGGGGCTGGTCTGTAGTGGGGGAGCAGGGGCTTCTCATTGTGGTGACTGCTCTTTGTCACAGAGCACAAGCTCTAGGCCACGGGCTCGGTTGTTGTGCCACACGGGCTTAGCTGCTGCGTGGCATGTGCAGTCTTTCTGGGCCAGGGATTGAAACTGTGTCTCCTGCATTGGGAGGGGAATTCTTAACCACTGGACCGCCAGAGAAGTTCTGATTTTGTTTTCTTCTATGGGCTGAGAAAATAGCCCAACTTGATTCTTTTGCACGTAGCTGTCCAGTTTTCCCAACATTATTAAAGAAGTATATTCTAGACTCTGTCATAGATTAGTTAACCATATAAATGTGGGTTCATTTCTCAGCTCTCTGTTCCCTTGACCTATGTGTGCCTGCTTGTGTGCCAATACCATACTGTTTCAACTACTGTCTTTGTAGTACAGTTTGAAATCCAGAAGTATGATACCTCCAGCTTTGCTCTTTCTCAAGATTTCTTTGACTATTCAGGCTCTTTTGTGTTTCCATACAAATTTTAGAACTATTTGTTCTAGTTCTTTGAAAAATGCCACTGGTGTTTGGATACGGATTGCACTGAATCTGTAGATTACCTTGGGTGGTACAGTCATTTTAACAATATTAATTCTGATAGCAGGTACTTTTCACCAATCACCTACTATGTCTGGTTGCCTGCTGGTTATTTTATGTAAGACTTCATGGCAACTCAGCAGCAGGCACTATTTTATATATTTATTTATTAAAAATGTACTTATTTATTTTTGGCTGCACTGGGTCTTTGTCACTGTGTGCAGGCTTTCTCTAGTTGTGTGAGGGCTTCTCATTGTGGTGGTTTCTCCTGTTGTGGAGAATGGGCTCTGGGGCAGGTGGGCTCAGTAGCTGTGGTGCACAGGCTTAGTTGCCCCTCAGCATGTGAGATCTTCCTAGACCAGGGATTGAACCCATGTCCCCAGTGCTGTTAGTACAAGATCACTTCAATATAAGAGGCAGAACCAAGCTTTAAGTCTAAGTGGGTTTGACAGACACCAACACAGTATATCTCTGATACTCTGTTCAGTTCAGTTCAGTTCAATCACTCAGTTGTGTCTGACTCTTTACAACCCCATGGACTGCAGCATGCCAGGCCTCCCTGTCCATCACCAACTCCCAGAGTTTACTCAAACTCATGTCCATTGAGTCGGTGATGCCATCCAACCATCCCATCTTCTGTTGTCCCCTTCTCTGTGGTGCTACACAATTTTCCTTCATCTTCTCTTTCTTGCATTAGCCTATATAGCCCAGAGTAGTGGCCATTTTTGAGCTACTCAACTCCACAGATATTCATTGCATTGAGTGAGACTGTGAATTTGCCTGTATAGAACTTTCTGGAAGAGTTTAGTCAATCCACGCTGAGGAAATAAAGATTTCCAGAAGAGCTAAAGCTCTCTTGCCTTCCACTTCCCCAGACACCCATCAGATAAGACTCTCACTGGACAATCAGGAAGGGCAGAGGTAAAACTCTCTGCAATCCCTGTCAGTAACTCCAGGCTTCAACATCTGTCCTTAACGAGGGACAGCAAAGGATACCCTAGACCTCTGACTGTCCCCCACTACATCTTCACACTGTGGTTAAACAGATGCAATTAATTTAGGGTGGGGCTCTTCTGCCACAATTTGGGGAGTGGAGGTAAGGAAGAGCATTGGACCCCCTGGTGGGAAGACCACACAGCCTAGTCACAGAATCCAGCTCCATTCCACCTTCCAAATGTTTCTAGGGTATCAGATCTATGGAGAATCAAAGGCATATTTTTGGAGCCATTTTCCCTCCCAGTAATCTCTGATTTCTTCAGGGGTTCTTGCTGATATTATACTAAGAGAATATGAACATTCCCTTAAAGTCAATAATGCAGTTCTAAAAAAGTTCACCTATAAAACCCTGTTGCTTTGAAAACCAAATGTAGGGAACAGGAGAAGGCATTAAAAGGCAGGTTTCCAAAGAGGTTTGACAATCACACCATTAAAAGGACTTCAGGGAAGTCTTATGTCATGTTGATTCTCAAAGTACCTGAACGCATACTAGAGTGAACTGCATTATTCTTGGAGCCCCTTGCCTAAAATCTTGAGAGCCGTAGCCTAGGACAACCTGCAGAAACTTGTAAAAAGAATGGCCTTCCTGAGCCCCCTTTGCTTACACCACTGCGATTTTGGGGAACTCTAGCCCTCCAGCCCTCAGCTGGAGGACTCTCAACCCCGACGCGGCACTGCTCTGTAGGCAATGTTCTGCTGACTGAACTCCGAGCCCCTGTGGAATTCTGTCTTGTCCCCCCAAATCCCAGGCCATTGGTCCTTCCCCGGCCTCCACCCAGGCTTATGGAGGCCCCAACATGTGTGCCACAGACCAGACGGGCGCCCAGAGTTTGGCGGAGCGTCCGTACACACGATCTCGTGCGTCAGTGGCGCCCGCCCACGCCCCCCACGCTCAGCATCTGCAGCATCTGGGAACTCACTAACCAACTAATGTATCTTACATATTCATGATCCTGGCACCCTCACGGTCTCAAGGAGGCTTATTTTTTTGTCTTTTCCAATTCGTGCTTCCACCAGGCGGTTTACCAGTACTCCGGGCGTTTACATTTACCGTCAGCAGGAGGGCAGCCGGCCAGAGGAAGGATGGGTCAGTATGTTCCTGTCCTTGGGTTCCACACAAACAGTACTTTAAAAGTAAATAATGAGCTTTAACAAATGAACTTAGAGGGTAATTTCCACCCTCTCTCATCTCTGCTCTGATGCTGCAGAGGTTCGCTGTGTGTTTTGCATCTCTGGACTTGTTCATACTCTCTCTGCCTGGACTCGTGTTTTCAACTTGTTTGGAAAAGGAGACCCGTGAAAGGAAGCCTCCGTCTGAGTTCCTTTGTACCCCCAGATTTATTTTCAGGGCCCTCTCTGCTGCAACATTTAAAACGATTTAATGAAAACTTGCTGAAAATGTTTTGAAACATGGAAGCTTCAAGGACATTCTTTAAAAGGATATCTGCCAAACTGGCCTATATACTGGCTTTTGTTGCTTTTCTGAACTGAGTGGGAATGTGAGTTCCTGAAGAGAGGTCCCAAAGAGGGGGTGCTCCCCTAGCCCATGGAGGAAGAGGGAAGGGGCAGCGTGAGTGCAGGTCCTGGGCAGAGACAAGTGGACAGGTCATGGGTCTCCTGGAGGTAAGTGCTCAGGGAAGCAGCTGGGCAGGGCCAGGGTTAAGAAGGTTGAAGGAAAGATACTAAAAAAGATGGCTGCTAGGATGCCACAGTGCCAAGGGCGTACGCCTGAAAGCTGCTGTCTTCTGCGTCTGGAAGAGGCTCAGTCTGTTTCTTTTTAAGAGAGGACAATGATACATATCTGGTGACACACTGAAGAGACACGATATTTGAAAGTTGCTGACTGAGTGCTACTCTGCACCCCTTCCCCTGTCCTAGACCCAGTTTGCATCCAGAGGGCATGTATACCACTCACTGCTACCGCAGCCCCACGCCACAGCCAGGGCCCCAGCCTGGCAGAATATCTGCAGTTGCCATGCTTCAAGTCAGAGAAGTTAGGGGACTGTGATCTCTTGTGCCTGTCTGAAGGGTCAGGGCTCTGGGGCGCTAGGTACCCATCTTCTGACTGTCACTCCAAAGCCCTTTGATTCTTGGGCAAATATGTAGCTTATGTCCAAGACCTTCCTGGGGACCAGCAGTGACACACGTTTCCAGTTGATTCTGATGAGAAAACCAGGGTGGTCCAACTAGGATGTCATAGCCTTTACTCTTCGGGGCAAGTGTCTCCATCTTCCCCCACCTAATCATTCGTGGAGCTGGAATAGACAGTCCTCACAGTAAGGAATCTTTACTTGGGGATCACACTAAAACAAAAATAAAAAGAACAAGGGATTCATGTCTGTTTCGTGTGAAATGAATCGCTGCTCAGTGATAACCAGTCAGTTTGAGGTAGATGCAGCTATGATACATTTGGGCAAACGTGATTTAGAACTTCCCTGATGGGGACTTCCCTGGGGGTCCAGTGGTTAAGAATCTGCCTTGCAGGGCAGGGGACTTGGGTTCTCTCCCTGGTCAGGGAACTCAGATCCCACAAGCCACGTGGCAACTAAGCCTAAGCGCCGCAACTAGAGAGAAGCCCAATCGCCACAATGAGGAGCCCATGCACTGTAACAAAGACTCGACATAGCCAAAAATAATAAATAAATAAAAGAACTTCTCTGAAACAGACCTGTGTCTTCAATCAGAGGTGGCCCAAACGACAACATTGCAAACCCTTTCCATCTACAGTGGCTCAGGACATGGCATGTGTAATGTTAAGTTGCTGCAGTCATGTCTGACTCTTTGTGACCCCGTGGACTGTAGCCCACCAGGTTCCTCTGTCCATGGGATTCTCCAGGCAAGAATACTGAAGTGGGTTGCTATGCCCTCCTTCGGGGATCTTCCTGACCAGGGATTGAACCCGCATCTCCTGCGCTGGCAGGCAGGATCTTTATGACTAGTGCCACCTGGGACATAGCAAACAACCTTAAATTCTGTTAAGCTTCTGTTTATTTACCATGCCTACAGCTTGAGGCAAAAATCTAAATCCAAACTGTTGCAGGTGATTGGCATTGCTGTGTCATACTTTTCCAAAGGAGGATGATTGATTTCTTAAAAGCCATCAGTGCTGATTCCTTTGTTAGCAACAGCAGTCTGGGTCAATACTTAAAACTGGCATGGGAAAGATGCTTTAAAACCCAGCTCTGTGCTTTGTGGCAGTTCTATACCAGCTCTCGTGTGGAGAATCATTACAAATGTATGCATTTCTCTCATGCTGAGGCAGCATTTTATACTCCAGGGGGCTATTCTGGAGGAAGGTGGTTGGTTAAAGACAGGCAAAGTAGAGAAGAGAGACATGTTAACAACATTTTTATATTGATTTGGTCTCAACATGTAGCCTTAGTATTTTTTGTTGTTGTTCACAGAGAATTTTAGCAATGAATATCTTTTGGTGTGCTAAAAAGCGATATACTGATTAAAGTATGCATACGTTATAAATCACACCAATATAACAACGTGATTTTGGGGTTTAGTGAGATCTCAAAAGATCCTCCATCACCAGGCAGATTATTTTCTCACAGATAAGGAAATGGAGCATCACAAAGGCTGTGAAGTCAATCAAGGCCCCTCCATATCCTCTTCTTCTAGGTAGACCCCAATCTTTAGTCTGGTTGCAGAAAATGAAAAAAATTTCTTTTCTCAGGAGTCAACTTCTTTGACTATACTGGCTCTTCGAAGAGAATTCCAGAAGCAACTCCTAGATTCAACTTTTTCTGTGTATTGCCATCATCACATCCACTAGCCACATGACAAGAGTAATGAGCGGTAGGCAGAAAACCAGAACGTGGACAGCAACAGCCTTTCCATACCTTCCTCCCCTCTTCCGCTGTGTTGGTCTGGGTAGTGGTGTGTGGCCACACAGAAAAATCCCCCTGTGGCCAAGGCAGCTGGCATTACTGATCCCACTCCATCTGCAGCCCAGGCCTTTTCCCTTTTCCTAGCATCCATGAGAATGCAACTGTAGATGAGAACTTCCTCTATGAACAGAAACACGTCCGTTCCCAAAAGATCCTGGATCTGGTGTCAACCCTGCCGTAGGCAAGACTAGAACCCACTTAGAGATGATCAGGGGCATGGATGATCAGAGACAATCAGATGGTCAGCCGTGACTACTTAGTGAAGAGGGACCGAAGTCTCAGAGCAGCATGGGGATGGGAACTGGACTAGTTGCCACCAGTCACTTTCTCCCTGCCACATTCCCTTCTTCAAGAACCTTACCTTGCCTGCTGTCTCTGAGGGACAACTGCATGACAGACACCCCAGCCATCAGTAATTGAACTGGGAGCAGACATGGCCCACTTGGAACCAATCAGACTGTCTTCTAGAGTTCTTGGAGTTGGGACACTGAGAGTCTGGGGTTGCTAGTTTTCTGTGGGTGCTGGATCCATTCGATCCTGTCTCAGGATCCTGTGAAGCACGTAGCTCTCTTAGGTCGCATGCAAATAAAGGAAGCTGGATTAGAGGGAGGAGGTGGAGAAGATGCTCAGAGACAAAGAAAACTGAGAGAAAGGGAGGAGGAACAGCAGCTACCTGGGACTCTTCAGTGCTCCAAGAGTAATTCTCAAAACTGGGTTTCATAATAGTGCCTTATACATGTACAAGAAATCCCCATTTCCCTAAGTTAGTCTGAGTGGGTTTCTGATTCTAGCAACTGAATGCTCCCCTACCCAAAGATGAGATGGTTGTAGTGTAGGTGGGAGGAAGGGGATGAAGTGAAAGAAGGATCGAGGAGGAAAGATAAATCTGGCATTCTTCTGGAGAGAATAAATCTCAGAGTCCAAGTTCATGCACAATACCCATATATTCCAAGTTTTATGAGACAGCCCTATTTCCAGCGTGTCAGCTTCCCCAAATTTCTGTTGAGAGAAATATGATGTATCTGTTTAAATATATAATCTTAGCATTGGGCAGGTCTTCCTACATAAGACACAAAGCTGGAGACTGTTAAAGAAAAGATTGAAAGATGAGACTACCCATTCCTCAAATTCTAAATGGCCTTTGATAAGAGATGTCGGTGACAAAATTCAAAGTGAAATGTCTACATGAGTTCTGAGGACCCCATCGTCATTCCAGACTCCCTCCCACTGAAGACCAGATGCTCCCTTAAGGCTGCTAGACAGGGTCCAACCCTGGCTTCCTGGCAGCCATGACTATGGAGGGTGTTGCAACCACTGGCAGCAAGACTGTGACCTCTCACTGTTCCAAAATGAGGAAATGAAAGGGAAAAAAGAGGAAATGGGATGGAATGAAAAATGGATGACCACAACAGAGAGGGAGCAAGAAACAGTAAGAAGGATAAAAGAAATACCCTGTTTATCTTGCCTCTGTTTCTGGGCCTTCTCCTTGTTGTTACCCCAGTGATGCATCAGCTTGTTGAACTGATGTTACTCAGTCACGAATTCCTGCAGAAAGGGAGGTGTGGGACCCAAACTTGACCGTGTGGCCACAGTGACGGCTTAGGAATTCAACCCACTCCATCTAACCACCAACCCGTGGTCAGACAAATTAAATCCATGGATTAGCCAAAAGGCTTCTGAATAAAAGTTTTAGGTTGACCATTTCCTCCCCGTTCTTATCATTTCCTCTTCTCCTAAACTAAATTCCCTTTATTCTTACCACCCACCAGAATGGAGAATTGAAATTAGGTTCTTTTACTTAGTAGCTTGCCAAAATATAAACAACTCTCTCAAACTAAGCCACATCTCATCTAGGGAGAGGGCAATAAAAATAATGATCTATGTGGTCAAGAGTCCAGTGAGACATTTTTATAGCATCACAGATGGTTTTCCAAATTGTGGACTGGCTTTGTTTCTATCTGTGTATCTGTTTCTCAGTCCATAATTTGAAGATAATACTAGCTGTCCACCACTGACTTTTTGGGTGAGTTGGTTGGGTCATGAGAATCTCTATGTAAAAAGCACTTTGAATCTTAGAGAGAAGGTGGAAAGACCATATGGGAACTGCACATAATGAGAAGGTAGGTGTATTGCAGTGTTTGGGGGGAAATGATTTGGGCCAAGAACACTTGACCCCATACAATATCAAGCTGTTTAAGAGGACTCAAATCTAAACAGTGCACCATTATTCCAGATATGTCTCTGGTATCTCTAGAGCTATGGAAACTACTGAAAGTGCCTAAGAGGTGGCATGGTAAGAGAAACGAGGTTTGCATTGACACCTTACTCCTCCTATCAATTTTAAAGACAAAATTACCCAACTTTGGCTTTTGTCATGGTCTCTGTCCAGCTTTGGCCTCAACCCTGACTCTGCGCAAAGACCCTGTTCCAACTTCAGTCGTTGATCATGTCTGACTCTTTGCAACCCCATGGACTGCAGCACACCAGGCTTCCTTGTCCTTCATCATCTCCCAGAGTTTGTTCAAACTCATGTCCACTAAGCCAGTGATGCCATCCAACCATCTCATCCTCTGTTGTCCCCTTTTCCTCCGGCCTTTAGTCTTTCTCAGCATCATGGTCTTTTCCAAAGAGTCAGCTCTTCACATTAGATGGCCAAAGTATTGGAGCTTCAGCTTCAGCATCAATCCTTCAAATGAATATTCAGAGTTGATTTCTTTTAGGATTGACTGGTTTAATCTCCTTGCTATCCAAGGGACTCTCAAGAATCTTCTCCAACACCACAATTTGAAAGCATAAATTCAGCCAGAGGTGTGCATTAGATTTTTTTCAGCACATCACCTTTCCCTTCTACCCAAACCAGGACACTAGGTCCCTGAGATTTGACAACCCAGATCAGAGGCAACACCTGCAGTGATGAGAAACTGGTCTTGGGACAAGACCGATATGGCAGGAATCTTATTGACTTTCTCTGACCTGGACAATCTTTTCATCTGTTAAATGGGCACAACACTAATATACCTACTTGTCGTAGGTATAGTTATATTTATACTTATATTATACATATATACATATACACACATATAATATACTTATATTATATGAGACTGGACTCAAAAAGCACTTAGCACACTGCTTGATGAATAAATGGAGACTCTACTTCTTATAGTGAGTGAGTGAAAGTCGCTCAGTCGTGTCTGACTCTTTGTGACCCCATGGACTATACAGTCCATGGAATTCTCCAGGCCAGAATACTGGAGTGGGTAGCCTTTCTCTTCTCCAGGGGATCTTCCCAACCCAGGGAATGAACCTGGGTCTCCCGCGTTGCAGGTGGATTCTTTACCAGCTGAGCCACAAGGGAAGCCCACTTTTGTGAAAAACAATGGCAATGTTCAAGATTAAAAACAGTTGGATTGGCCACTTTAGAAAACAGTGTGGTTGTTCCTCAAAAATTTAAAAGCAGAGTTGTAAAATGATCCAGCAATTCCCCTTCTGTGTATATACTCAGAAGAATTGAAAGCAGGGTCTCAATTAGATATTTGTACATATGTGTTCAGGGCAGCGTGATTCACGATAGCTTAGAAGCAACACAGATAAATGAATAAACAAAATGTAGTATGTGAATACTATGGGATATTATCCAGCCTTAAGAAGGAAGGAAATTCTGACACATAACATGAATGAACCTTAGGATATTACGTTAAGTGAAATAAACCAGCCACAAAAACAGAAACACTGTTTGATTTCACTTATGTGGGATCCTTAGAGTGGTCAAAATCATAGAGAGAAATCAGAATGCTGATTGCTCAGGGACTGAGAGTGGGTGGTGGGGAGCAGATAGGTAGTTATTGTTTAAAGGGTACAAAATTTCTTTGTCAGTTTTGAGAGATGAAAAGAGTTCTAAAGTTGGATGGTGGTGATGGTTGCATAACAATATGAATGCATTTAGTACCACTGAACTGTACACACAAAAGAGGGTTAAAATGGTAAATCTTAGGTTATGTGTATTTTACCACAATAAGAAAATTTTGAAAAAATACTAATTAGTGGTTCTTCCACAGATGGCATTCAGTGTTTTCCTTTGCTTTTATTAATTTCTTTTCTTTCAGGCCAGACAAATAGAACTATTACTCATGTTTTTATAATTTGCATGGCTCAGTGAAAATAATTTTGATGTTTCTATCATGTTCCTATAACAAAAAGTTCTTTCCTTTGTCTTTTGCAGTTCAGTGTGTTACACTAGAAAATAGGTGCTAAGTTGATATGGGACAGGGGCATGGTATAGATCCTCTGAAACTCATCTCCTTCATACTCTTATATTGTGTTTCCATTAACTCATATCCTTGAACTTGGGACCAGTCTAAGATCCTATATCCCGTGGCTCCATCCATATATATTCATATATTCGTGGTTAATAAATATGTATTGACCATTGCCCATGGGCATGCTGTGCCCTGCTAAGTCGCTTCAGTTGTATCCAACTCTTTGCAACCCTGTGGGCTGTAACCCACCAGGCTCCTCTGTCTGTGGGATTCTCCAGGCAAGAATAATGGAGTGGGTTGCTCTACCCTCCTCCAGGGGATCTTCCTGACCCAAGGATCAAACCAACATCTCTTACATCTCCTGCATAGGCAGGTAGATTCTTTACCACTTGTGCCATCTGGAAAGCCCATGGGCTAAATGCTTTCCATGAACTATCTCATTCAATCTTCCACCCTTTAAGGCAGAAGTAGAAACTGAGCCTTTGAGAAGTAACTGCTATAGGTCACACATCTAGGGGATGACAGAGTCAAATCTGAACCCAGGGCATCTGGACCCAGAGCTCACGTTTTAGCAACTTGTTGTGGCTTTAATGTTTCAGAAAGTGGCAGCCGCAAGCCTGTGTGGACTAGCCTGGTGCTTGGAGTTGCTCTGCCCTCCCACAGTGGTGAACAGGTTCGTGTGAGGCCACCGGCAGCTGGTGCCAAACTGCCAGGTGCAGTATCTACGCTGAGTCGGAAGCTGGTAAGAAAATCAATGACATGTGGAAGAGATGATGAAATACCAGATGGAATGTGTGCATCAAAATATATATATTTTAAAGCATGAAATACCTAATTTTTAAATAGACTTGACATGCAGGGAAATGCACATGCATTTCTTGATGTGGAAATATGTTAGTTAATACATTCCTACTGCTTGATATAAATGGTCCGGATTTGCTTAGAAATGCCTCTCAGCTTTTCAGTTTATTTCTTTACTTTTGGTTGCACTGGATCTTCACTGCTGTGTGTGGGCTTTCTCTGCTTGCCGTGAGCAGGGCCTCCTCTCTAGTTGTGCAAGGGCTTCTCATTGCGGTAGCTTCTCTTGTTGCAGAGCTCAGGCTCTAGAGGGTGCAGGCTTTAGTAGCTGTGGCATGCGGGCAACTTAGAAATGCCTTTTATCATCATAAAATAGAAGTTAGCAGTGCTAACCTCCTCATTCACTACCTGCTATTTCTTCTCTTGTTCCTTAAATTCTCCCCCATCCCCTACCTCTCTTTGTCTCTTCTTTCATTCTACCCCTTCATAAGAATTTAAGCCATTCATTTCAATCGTGTTGAGTCAGATGTTCTTCCTCTTGGATAAATCACTTTCCTTGTTTCCATGGCTGGCTGGGTGAGCCTTGTAACCTATGGGTAACAATTTTGCCAGAGGTGTTGGAGGAAAAAAAGATGCATTTCTTCTCAGACATTTACCATCTTGCGATGGTTTTATAAGGCCATGCTGGACCTCCAGTATAGAGGCCAACGCAGCTAACCTTTATTGAGTGCTCACTGAGGACTGAACATGGTGAGCTTGCTTGCCCAGAGTCACTGGTATGGGGCAGACTCAGGGTTCCACCTGGGTCTGTCTATCTCTGGACCCTATGCTTTTAACCACTATACTGTACCGCCTTTCCTGCCAAGGTCAAGTGTAATAGGTCCATCCAAGGTAACTTTCCCTAGCAGTGTAGACATTCATGGTAGAGGTGACGTTAGACTATGGTTAGGCTTTCTATTCTAGACAAAGAGAAATGAGGGTGACATGGAAGGTTCCATTTGAATAGGCTGGAATAGACAGAAATAACCAAGATTCGGGGAGAAGATTCAGGGTGAAGTATATGATATCTGGTCACAGTATCTTAGAGCTGAGCTGGACTTTAAAGATGGTCTCCTCTAACTCCTTATTTGTAGTGAGGAAGTTGAAGATCTGAGAGGTTAAGAGAATTGTCTAAGGACACACAGTCAATTAGGTGCAGTGCTAAGACCTAATTTTTCTTGATTCAGAATAAATTGATTTTCCACTCCACCTTCACTCTGCTTGGGGTTTACTTGTTATTAAGACGTCTCAAAGATCAGAAAATTAAATTGTTTTTAGCAATATAATTTCATGTTATCCAGTTCTGCTGAAAGTAATTATGACAAAATGCAAACAGATCTCCTAAATCCAGGGATTCCAAAATGTTCCTGCCTTTTGCTAAGCTAATATATAGAATTTCAAGGCCATATTTCATACCACATGAAGTTTTCAAAGAACTGGGCAATTTCCTATAAAAACTCACTTGTGTATGAATTGCCAAGTTGGAAAACTTGGGGTTTCCTGGCAACTCCTACTTTCCTTGTGCTCCAGGGAATTCAAACTCCTTGGCAGACAAGTTCTCCCGATCTCCTCCTCCACAGTGGCCATGACCCAGCTCTGACCGACAGGCCCTTTCTTGTGTTCCCACCTCCAGTGCTTACCTTTTGCAAGAACCTACAATCTTGCCTCCAACCCTCATCAGCTGAATAAACTTAAACGGTAAATTCCTGGCACGGAGGGTCCACATTTTTTTAACATTAGAAAGAAAACTGAATTAGAACTCAGGCGAACTGACTTCTGGTTCTGGTTCAAATGCTAAGAAGTTCTTTAAATCAGTTCTTGATTTCTTCTTCTTTCTAGACCTTAGTTTCTTCGTGGGTAACATAGGGACAGTAATCCCTGTCAACTTACTTTTCAGGGATGTTTTGGAGATTTTAAAAGTTAGAAATCCACAGAATCGTGGAGATGAACTGTCTACTGAGTTCACCAGCCCCAACCCCACCCCCCCGCCATGTTAGATTTGAGAAAACAGAGGCCCAAAGGTTCTGCGTCTCTGCCCCCACCTTTGCCTTTGAAGTTACAGGGGTTCTTGTTAATTTCAAAATCGAGACCAAGCTTCAGGTCTTCCTCAAATGCTCTTTCCCCACTCAGTGCTGCCTATGATGATAAATGTGAAAGCATGTTGAACATTATAAATCATGAAACCAGAAACAGAGAATTATTTAAGTATTAATTGACTGTTTATAGAGTCAGCGCTAATCAAGTTTTTTTCATGCCTTCGCAGGGCTGTCAATTCTTAGGAATGTCTAAAGATGGCAAAGATACTCTGTCTAAAGACAGATCCTTTCCTTTCCAGTAAATACAGGGAAAGCAGGAAGTTTAACTAGAGATATTTAAGCTCAGTCTGCCTCTAGCAGCCATCTCTTGTTGCTGGAAAAAAAATATTATTGAGATACAAGTCACATACCATAGAATTCACCATTTTATTCATTTATATATTTGGCTGCACCTCAAGGCATGTGGAATCTTACTTTTCTGACCAGGGATCAAACCTCTGCCCTCTGTAGTGGAAGCACAGGTCTTAACCACTGGACTGTCAGGGAAGTCCCAAACTCACCATTTTAAGGTGTACACGTTACCGTGTGACAAGCCTGTGTTCACAAGCCCGTGACTATCCCCACTATCTACTTCCAGAACATTTTCATCATCCTGCTGGTTTTTAGGTGTCATTCTGGTCAGGCTGTGTGTCGTGTCAGGGANTGTCTAGGTTGGTCATAACTTTCCTTTCAAGGATTAAGCATCTTAAGAAGAAGAGAGAACAAATCCTTGCCCCATTCTCTATGAGAACGCTTCAGGTATTTGAAATGAGCTGTCAAGTCTGCATGGCTTTTAATTTCCAGACTAAGCGTATATACTTTCTTCAAAACTTAAGCATAAAAATGGCTTCGTTTACTCTTTCATTCATTCAGCACATATTTTTGAGCATGTTCTCTGTATAAGACACTGTGCCAAGGGACAGTGGGTAGGAGAGAGGCTATGAACCAAACTCTGCTCTAAAGAGGCCTAAAGACCGTGCTAGTCATGCTTATCTTACTCTTTAGAGTTTCTCTAATTTGTCAGTTGTTGTTGTTAGTCACCCGGCAGTGTCCGGATTCTTTTGCAATCCCATGGATTGGGGTTTTCCAGGCAAGAATACTGGAGTGGGTTGCTACTTCCTTTTTCCAGGGGATCTTCCCAACCGAGGGATTGAACTCACGGCCCCTGTGTGCATTTCCTGCATTGCAGGCAGATTCTTTACTGCTGAGCAACTGGGGAAGCCTTCCTTTCCAAATACGGTTTCCAGAACTTGACTTTATATTCCCCAGTGGTCTGACCAGTACAGAGTTCAGAACTATTACTTCATCATATGGACCCTGTGCTTCCCAGAACTTCTGACTGTTCATATTTTTCTTAGGAAGTGCTCAGGATATATAATGTAGTATGTGTTTGTGTGTGCACATGCATGCACATGCTCGTGTATGTGATATAAGAAGATATTTGGCTAAATTTTTGTAAGACTGTCTGTTCTTTGTGATTAAACCAGATATGTGGTTTTGGTGTTTCTGGTGATATTAATAAAAGTTCAAGTCAAAAAGATTCTTATCCTGCCAAAAAAAAAAAAAACAAAAACACCCAACCCTTAGGAATAAACAGATTGTAATCTTCATATCAGACTGAACTCATAAGGTTGGACAACTTTTTTTTTTTAAAAAGGACATTTCACACTGTTGCTAATGGTTCTTTGTGATGTTTCTGAAAATAATTGGAAGAGAAGCACAGACCATCTGGCATGTGTCTAAAGCTGTTTCTAATTATGAGGGGCTGTTGTCTTAAGCAGAGTAGACAGTGGGCTACCCTTGATGGCTCTTCTGTAATGATGCTTGCTCAGGACCTGGCAACCTCCAACCTTCACCTATTTAAAGAATGTGGGGTGGGCCACCTCATTTTAGCTTCTGACCTGAATAACTTTGGTCGTTAAAATCCATCAGGCTTTGGGCTTTTTTTTTTTTTTTTTNTTTTTTTTTTTTTTTCCTTTTGGGGCTTTACTTTGAGACTGAAAATGTGAATTTTTTGGTCATGCTATTTCCTGGGTACTTTCCGTATGTGCAGGAGACAGACTCA
The DNA here is from genome assembly GCA_006410935.1 of Redunca redunca. Classification (NCBI taxonomy): domain Eukaryota; kingdom Metazoa; phylum Chordata; class Mammalia; order Artiodactyla; family Bovidae; genus Redunca; species Redunca redunca. Next base: position 305,200 of record SJYQ01008251.1, read on the forward strand.
CCAGAGCCTGGAAGGTCAACAGAATAGAAAGTGCTTCTCCTCTGTGACAACAGGGATAAATGTGGGAGAGCTCCATAAGACTTGGGTGGTCAGGAGAGCCAGGAATGATTCCAGAAAAAGCAGAGTGTGTGAGACTCATTCTGTCCTCTACCAAAAATAATTTATAGAAGGCGTTGTGCTGAGCATTCATAAATTGGTAATTTCACTGTTTAATATTTTCCAATCATTTTTCATGGCCTAACTGCTCTTTACTTGCCCAATATTTATTAGGCACTGACTCTGTGCCAGGAACTTCAAACTTCAGAAATAGCTAATACCCTAAGTGCTGTGTTAAGAAGGATCTGCAGCTTTTTGTTCTCCCCCATAAGCCTCAACGTACATATGATGCTTCACTCATTGGCTGTGGGTTACTGTGACCACAGTGACCGCCAGTGCTCTGGTGAAAGACAATTACATGAAAATATTTTTAAAACTAACAAACTTTTTTTCTGATTATAATGTTCCCACCAAAGAAATCTTTTATTATATATTCTCACTAAATAAATTTAGCAAATAAAGATAAGTACAAAGTAGGAAATGAAAATCATCCTTTCTCCACTATGCAAAGATAAGCACTGATGAAAATGTGGGTGTCTGCTGCTGCTGCTGCTAAGTCGCTTCAGTCGTGTCTGACTCTGTGCGACCCCATAGACGGCAGCCCATCAGGTTCCCCCATCCCTGGGATTCTCCAGGCAAGAACACTGGAGTGGGTTGCCATTTCCTTCTCCAATGCATGAAAGTGAAAAGTGAAAGTGAAGTCACTCAGTCATGTCTGACTCTTCATGACCCCATTGACTGCAGCCTACCAGGCTCCTCCATCCTTGGGATTTTCCAGGCAAGAGTACTGGAGTGGGGTGCCATTGCCTTCTCTGGTGGGTGTCTACACCTCTGCATTTATCTAAATCTGATTTTCCTTTATAACAGTTTTCTAGCCTGCTTTTTAAATTACTTATTTTAGTTTTTTAAATTTTTGATTGCAATTGGTCTTCGTTGCTGTGCTCAGGCTTTCTTTAGTTACAGCGAGCGGGGCCTACTCTCTAGTCATGATGCTTTTTTTGTTGCGAGGAGTATAGGCTGTAGGTGCATGGGCTTCAGCAGTTGCTGTCATGGGTTCTAGAGTGCCAGGATAGCCTGCTTTTTAGTGTAACAGTATATTGTGAACATTACTGCGAGCCACTGCTTTTTTTTTCCCACAATAAAACTGTAATAGCTGCATGATATTCCATTGTATCTATGTACCAAAATTGATCTAACTAGCTGTATATTATTGGGCTCTTGGAATGTTTGTCTTTTTCACACACACACACAAACACACATGATAAATATTGTTATCTCTGACTCTTTATTCCTTTTTGCCCCATTCATAAATTTCCCATTTAATCCCTAGAAAAGACTGTCTGGATAAAAGAATAAGGCCCAGATTTAAACCTTTTGGAACATGCTTGCTTGCGTGCTAAGTAGCGTGTAACTCTTTGTGACCCCGTGGACTGTAGCCTGGCCAAGCTCCTCTGTCCATGGGTTTCTCCAGGCAAGAACACTGAAGTGGGTTGCCATGCCCTCCTCCAGGGATCTTCCTGACTGAGGGACTGAACCAGCGTCTCCCATGTCTCCTGCACTGGCAGGCAGGTTCTTTACCATCAGCACCACCTGGGAAGGCTGGAACATACATAGAAAATTTTGGATTCTAATGAGTAAGGTCTTTGTTCCCAGCTCTAACCCAACTGTGTGATCTTGAGCTTAATTACCGTGTCTATAAAATAGCCAACATGATCCTACACCCCATTGTTTGCTGGGGCTTCTGGAAAATTCCCCATCCTTAGGAGAGCCAGAGGAAGGGACAGTCTCTCTCCCTGGACATAGTCATGGGCAAATGTCAGGCTTGACCATGTTGCTGCAGTAGACGTATGACGCCCCAACCCTAGCTAAGAATTAAACTGAACACAGATGAGGCCACGCTGTGCATAATGGGGAAGTGGGGCTGCAGCCCCTGAAGGGTCCATCTTGAAGACCACCTGCCCTACCCGCTGAGACCCAGTTCCGGTCGTGTACACTCTTATAATCAGTCAACTTGAACTATAACCCTAATCCTGATTATCATCTTTTTATTTTCTTTCTTAATTATAGACAATATTTTTTTTTAATAATCTCTTATAGGTTTCTTTCCAGCTTCTTGTATCCTCCCTTCCCCAACTTTCCAAAATAATTATGTCCCAAGGGAATATGTAACTGAAGATGATAGTGGCTAGGCCAGCAATTCAGAAATGACTCATTAAATCTGCTGAGCTGGAACAGCCCAACTCTGGCNCCCAGTTGTGTGATCTTGAGCTTAATTACCGTGTCTATAAAATAGCCAACATGATCCTACACCCCATTGTTTGCTGGGGCTTCTGGAAAATTCCCCATCCTTAGGAGAGCCAGAGGAAGGGACAGTCTCTCTCCCTGGACATAGTCATGGGCAAATGTCAGGCTTGACCATGTTGCTGCAGTAGACGTATGACGCCCCAACCCTAGCTAAGAATTAAACTGAACACAGATGAGGCCACGCTGTGCATAATGGGGAAGTGGGGCTGCAGCCCCTGAAGGGTCCATCTTGAAGACCACCTGCCCTACCCGCTGAGACCCAGTTCCGGTCGTGTACACGCTTATAATCAGTCAACTTGAACTATAACCCTAATCCTGATTATCATCTTTTTATTTTCTTTCTTAATTATAGACAATATTTTTTTTTAATAATCTCTTATAGGTTTCTTTCCAGCTTCTTGTATCCTCCCTTCCCCAACTTTCCAAAATAATTATGTCCCAAGGGAATATGTAACTGAAGATGATAGTGGCTAGGCCAGCAATTCAGAAATGACTCATTAAATCTGCTGAGCTGGAACAGCCCAACTCTGGCTTTCCGATTGGTTACAGAGTCAGATTTTTTTTGCATTGGAAAGAAATATCGTGCTCAATAGGTCCGGATCTCGTGATCCCATTTTGTAGATGAAAAAACCGAGGTTAGGCAGATTTATAATAATCTGTTATAAAGTCCATGAGTGCTCCCCGGGCAGCAGCTGCGAGAGTCTTAACTGGAGTGTCTGTTTGACTCCTGCCACATTTCAGTTGGGAATTTAAGCAAAAACAGACCATAATTAATTCTTCACACCCTTTGTGTCCTGCCAAATCAAACCATCCCATTGGGAGTAAGAACCCAAAGAGCAGTGCTCCTATCCACCACACTGGAAGTCCAGTCTTCTTTTAGTCCCTTACTAGTGATGTTTCCTAGAAGTTCCCGGGGAGGGATCTCACAAGTAATCCAGACTTCTTTCTGCAGCTCTACAATGCCTGGTTCTTGGTCTACACCTATTGTTGCCCATCGGCGGCTTTGACTATTATTTCTCCATACTCCTCGGTCACAGTCCATGCTCCTGCCCAGCTGCCCCCAACATCCTCTCTATTCAGTCCACGGGTCACGTCCACACTCTTCTGACTGTCCCTGGAGGCCAACTACTCTGTTCTTCCTCCTCAGTCTTGTGCCTCATGGCTGCTCATTCTGACTGGGCTCCCCCCACAGAGCGGGAGCTCCAGGGGGCGGCTGTTACTGTCTTACTCAGCCTGATCCTCCACAGAGAACATGTGCAGTCCGGGCCTGGGTTTTACCAGGGCTAGTTCTGACACGGCATCAAGCTGCATGGGATTTCATCTCTCTCCAGCATCCAGCTCAGCTAGGCTGCTTCTTCACATGTGGTGTTTCTCAGAAACCTCATTTCCAAATTACAGGGTGGGACTAGAGCAGGAATTCTCAATGTATGAAGAAAAGTTAAGGGTGGAGATTGGGCATCCATGAACTCTTGAAAATTGTAAGTTCCTTGCAACTCTTGAAAATTACAAGAACTCTTGTAAAGTCAAAAGTTTTGTGGAAAATAACATAGGATCAAAATCCTCTAATTTTTGTCAGAGTGTCAAAGAGGTCTGTGACCCTATGATGGTTGAGAAGCATTGGTCTCTAAACCAGCTGGTCTCTAAAGTTGTTTTGGTTTTAGTGTTCTCTGACCCCATGATTTACCAAAAACAAAATCATTCAGTGACTCTCACAAACCGCTCTATTACATTCCTAAGTGGGTACATGAGTTTGTGCAAGAATTTTTAGCCTTAATTGCACTGTTGATGTTATATATTTTTAAGAGAATAACAAAGGATTAGGAGTTGAAGCTTTTATTAGCAAGATATTAGTGCTCTATCTCATAAAAGATTATTTATTCTAACCTCAAGTATTGTAAATATTGGGAGATCTTTTTTTTTCATAGAAAAAAGGTCTCTGAAACTATACTGACTGGAAAAATGGTAGGAAAAGGATGGTACCTAGAACTGCCTCCCTTCCCAACTGCTTTACCAAGAAGTAGAAGGCTTCAGGGAGAGGGTCTTCCTTCTTCTAGGTATAGCTGGTCGTTCCCCAGTCGACCCCTAGACTGCATTTTCACATTAGTGAGGGGCACAGTCACCACTTTTATGGGAAGTTGCGGTGACCTGTGGCTGACATTGTCAATTGGTCAAATGATAAGGGGCGAAATATAGATGATTGTTTAACCACAACTGGAAGACATAAGTGGAAAAGTGACACAGAAATCTTCCTATACTACTAATAGTAAAAACTAGAAACATTAGCATTAGCCCAGCCATTGAAAACATGATTTAAGTGTGACATTTAGAGGAACCTGTCAATTTTTCTTCAATTGTGGTAAAATACACATAACATCTATCATCTTAACCATTTCCAAGTGTTCAGGAGTTTTAAGTCCATTCACGTTGTTGTGCAACCAATCTCCAGAAATTTTTCAGTCTTGCAAAACTGAAACTATACATGACATCCCCATGACTTATTTATTTTATAACTGGAAATTTGTACCTTTTGACCCCCTTCGTTCATGTGACTGGACTGTTGACTCATGCAGACAGCTTCACAGGCAAATGCTCTTGTTCACTGCAAGTCAAAACCCCACCTGCAGAGCCCACCAGGAGCTCTTCTTCTAAGGCTCTACTAGGCATGCCGACTCACAAGACTGCCACGTCACATGGGGCACCATCTGACTCAGAAGGTAGCATGGGCCAGGATGCAGAGTGAGCCAGCTGGACGCGTCTGGCATTCCTCTCCTGCAGGACCTAGCAGCTGACCACAAAACCATCCCTCTATTTCTGCAAGCTATTCTCCTGGCCCCCAGGTGAAAGACTCCGATGTAAAGCAGTGAGACTCACATCAGGAGGAGATGGAAGCCACTTTGAATTGGAAGACTTGTGCTCCATAGCACTTAATATCTTTTGGAAGAACCCCATGGGCATAGCTTCTATGGTCCCCAGAGTGTCATGCCAGTGATAAAAGTCACTGCCCTTAGGGGAACCCAGAAAAAGAGCTTCCAACCTGGTACTTACATTGTCCCAGTCCAGATACAGTTTACCAATCAGGGCCAGTTTTTTACTTTTTTTTATTAGGTCTCCAGGGAAATGGTGCTAGAAAGTTTACCAAAGTTCAGGATAAAGGGGAAACAATTTTATCATGCTTTTAGTCATAGTCCTTCAAATGGATGATAATTTCTGACAAAACATCTGGTTAAATTGAAAGGAGTCAGAATGACACACTGATAGGAACAACTATGGAAATCTGTCATCTCTTATTGGCTACAGTTCTGTTCCCCACCTCACAGATTGATAATGAAAGAGCTATAATTAGAAGCCCAGATGCCTGACAACACGCCCATCAAACCTCACAGTCTTTCCTAAGAGAAGGAAGAGGTAGCACGTGGGAAGGGAAGGAAAAGGATGTTGATCTAGGAAGGAGGTAACAGAGAAAGGGGAAGGCATCAGGCATGTTTTTCTGGCAGTGGCTGCTCCCCGGCAGCAAAGACTAGCTCTCTGAGATGCTGGATGAGATTCCATAGAGGCAGGAAGGGGAATTAGGGCAGTAATTTGTGAATTCTCCACTCTTGCTAAAGAAGAGTCTCTTGTCTTCAAAAGAGGAAAGTAATTAACTGTACTGTCATTCTGCAGGGGCTTTGAATTGCAAATAGACAAACTGTGGACCTCCTACGAGGTAGCGGTTCTGGGCTAGGACCTTATCCTAACTGTTTCTACCCCCTGTTGTTTGTAAGGTCAGCATCTGCGGGCAAAGTGGACTAGACACGTGTCTCTATACCTCTTGCTCTTTTGCATATTAATACAGAAAGCTTTTCTGGATCTTCTATTATGACAGGGAGCATGAGAAGAAAAACCTGAAAGATGGTGATAAAGTCACTGTCATGCTGGGAACAGTTAGATGAAGAAGAGGTTCTTGAGAAGCAGCTGATCCATGAGTGAGGGAAGAGCTGTTTGACGGATGGAAGTGGGAGGTTTGGCCTGACTTGAGGAAGGCCCTCTGTGAACACTGAAGCCAGGAGAGGTTTCCCATTGGGCTGAACTCAAGAGTAGGGTCTGGAGAAAGTAAGCAAAGGGCCTCCTTCTCTGGCAGAAGGAACTCAGAGCAAGACCACCAGTCTCTACTGGGATAAGGAGAAAGAAATAAGAAGGGACTTCCCTGGTGGTCCAGTGGTTAAAAATTGCCTGCCAATGCAGAGGACATGGGTTTGATCCCTGGTCTGGGAAGATTCCACATGCCTCGAGGCAACTAAGCCTGTGCACCACGACTGCTGAAGCCTGCGATCTAGAGTCTGTGCTCTGCAACAAGGAAGCCCTCACGATGGGAAACCCATGCGCCTCAGCTAGAGAGTAGACCCCACTCGCTGCACCTGGAGAAAGTCTGCTCACAGCAACGAAGACCCAGCACAGCCAAAAGTCAATAAATATTAAAGAAAAACATTAAAAAGGAGAAATAAGTGATGTCTGTGTTGGGGAGGGATTGGATGGAGGAGGGGTGGGCATCAGCTGTGACAATAGCCAAGCAAGGTCAAACACTTGCTTGGAACCTGAATAAGCCAGAATAGAGCTCCCATCCAGAGTGTCTTCACAAAGGAGCAAAGCTTCAGGAGGACAGTTTTCTTCTCTGTAACTCCAGGCTCTGGAAGCACTTAGCATTGAGTAAGTTTTTCAATACCACTGAACAATTATGGACATAAGGAAGGCTGCTGGATGCCTCACTATTGAGAAACCTATTTTCCCCAACTTTTCCAGACCATTCTGAATTTCTGACTCATGGCCAACCAATGAACACTGATTTTTAGCTCAGAAAATGTGCTCACTCTAGGGATGGGAAGAGTCATAATGCATGAGATGGGCCCACAGGATCTTGGGAGGCAACAATAGATATGACATTGAAAAGAGCAGGAATCTCCTTTCCTGTGTGTAGGGGACGGGGATGGGGGGGTGGTGTGCGCACGTGTGCATATCCTCCAGGGTTCTCTCTCAGGACCCAGATATGTTTATTTTTTTTTTAGCTTGGTGACATCTGGCAGCATTCAGTCTCTCCTCCAAGCTAATGCTCCAAAAAACTAAGGTGACCCTGTGTCACTAAATCGTCACCAGCTGTGTCGTGCTTGAAGAAGTCTGTTATTAATATCAGACCTGAATGTTATTTATTAACCAAACGCTGCTTATTGATCATTTACAGGTATGTGGTGAAGCTTCGAGTTAAGCCCCCAAAGACAACGCCCTGGCAGCGCAGAGTTTGTGGGCTGTAACAAAGAGAATAACAATTGAACGGGAGCAGTGCTACCAGGACACAGAGGGAACAGGCACAGAGAATGGAAACATACAAGCCCTGGCCTACTGCACTGTTCCGGTTAAGCCTTTTAAGATGTTGAGACAAAAGGGCTGGCAGGAACCTTTGTGGAAAGGAAGCAGTCAATGTCAGAAGAAATCCAGATCTCTGAGAGTGAGGATGAAACCTAAGTCTGCAGAATCAGACAGTTAGTCCCTGTTTTACCCTCAACTACCAGCCAAAGGGCACTTGGCTGGCAGGCCTCTCCTCACTCCCGTCCCTGGAGCTCATCAGGGGCTGGGTCAAGCTCACTGGAGGTGTTCTCTCTAACTGCTACGGAATGTCACACCACGCGTGAGCCTTCTGCCGAAGGGCATTTGAGAGGAGCTGTAGGTCAGCAAACCATCCTGCTCCTTCCCTTCACTCCTTTCTCCGCATTCCGAGAGTGATGGTGGAGACCAAAGGAAGGGTCCCTGGTGGCCTTATTCGAGGGAGAGGAACTGGGAGGGGCCACTTCCCAGAAACCTTGGTGGAAGGTACTAGCTACTTTGACAGCAGTACTAGGAGACTGTCTCCCCAGAAATGTGGACTGAAGTTACACTGGGTTTGAGAACTCACCAGTGACAAAAGGAATCCTGGTTGAAATAGAAGGAGGAGCCTAGAGCTTTGAAACACACACAAATTCATTCATACTGTGTATGTGTGTGCATGTACATTTGTGAACAGGTGCTCACAATCATGAAACCAGCTCATCTCACCAAACTATTCTTGCTTTTTATTTTTCAAAATTGCGGTAGAAACATTTGATCAAGGCAGGGAAAGAAAACAGAAAACACAGAAACGCATAAAGAGAAAAACAATCCCATCACAGAGAGAAACATTTAGTAGTTTGCATCTGGCACTCCGGTCTTGGCAGATTGAAAGTTCTTTATGCTGTATTTCAAAATTGGGGTCCTACTTAATGTGCTGTTTTCTGTGTGTTAACAACGTACTGTGGACTATTTTAAGTTAAGGATGTATTCTGAATGGGCCCCCACGTTCCCATGGTTTTCAGTGCTGCTCTAGTGTTCCCTGTCGGTGTGGACCCAGTCAGACATTCAGGATAAATGCACTTACTCGTAACCTTGGCTCAAGATATAAGTAGGACTGATTAGATCTGGACTTGTGCCCTACGACCCCCCAGATCCCAAGACACCAGTATTTTACTGAGCACTGGGGGCGCAGTGCAGGGCTGCCTGTGTGCTATCTTTCTTATGAGTGTTTCTGGGAGGAGTGACCGTTTTCTCCTTTCTTGTAACTGGATTTGTTTTCTCTCTCTCTGCTCATTTGCAGTCTGTTATTTGCCAGGAACCCCCATGTGTGGTTTTTTTTTTAGTATTTCTGAGTGGTTCAGAACCATAATGGGGAGGCGGGGAAAGATGGGCTTGCTTCACCCTTTAGGAAAACTACAAATGTCTCCTTCTTGGTGTCAGCCTACAGGCATTCCCTGGGTCTGAAAAGCCACCCTCACTGTTCCAGAACTAGTGACAGAAAAAGCTTGGCTGTGGGGGTCAGGGGGCGAGGGGGAGGCTGTGGGGCAGTGAGCCCTCCTCTTATCTGCTACCATTTAAAACCATCTGGGGGCAAGGAGGCAATTTGCTCAACCCTTCAACTCTGTGACCACACACATTCTTTAGAGATGTTGATTAGCTGCACAGGGGGGATAAATCTTCTTAGAAGAGTTAAAAACATATTCTCAGTTTTCTTCACTTTCCCTCCACTGATTCTCCACAAGAAGGTGTTTGTGGTCTCTGTAAACCATGTCTCAGAATTTCCCTTGGTCTTCAACTTTTTCCTCACAATCTCCCCTTGCTACTAAGAAATGCAGTTGCCCAAGGTGGCTTTTCTTTTCTTCCCTGGTCTAATTCCCCAGATAATCTGTGGGCCCATGTCTCATGGGGGAGGAAGGGAGGAAGAGAGGAAGAGATGGCTCAAGTCCTTCATGGGGTCATTCTTCTGACCCAGACAGTCCAGCCTACTCAGCCCTGGCGCTGGGGGTGGTGGACGAGGGGAGGCCCAAACTCCTGACAAGACCTGCTGGGAATTGTACATATACAGGACAGAAAACCAGAGGCCCTTTTCTTTTTCAGAATATTTCCCTGTTTTTTCTTCTTATATTTTCCTCTGGTCAATAAACATAAGAAAGAGAAAATGAGATTGTTTAAGCCTAGGGAAAGTGAGGAAAAGCAGGATGGGAACCCACAACAGATAATAATGACCGACAACACATCACAGCTGATGATGCTCTGTGGCTTACAAAGCAATTTCCTATGCTTTACCTCAGCTTCTCACAGCCTGAAGACAACCGTGAACAGGTGTTCTGGCGATCTCAGTAACCACAGACCAGGAACTGCAGGCCCTGGTGGATGCTGTGGTCTGTTACTCAGACGTACCTGCAGGATAGAGGAACTCATTCCCCTGGCTGTGCGGAGTGCTGGCCACTGATGGCCACAACTGAGTCCCTCAGTGGGAATTGTCCTCCGTGGGTGCGATCTGCCTCACCCAAGGTTTCATTCCCTTCCCGGGCCTTTGCTTTGATTCTGAACAATTTTAAAGGGCCATTCCAGCTCCAGGATACCCTATAGGATCAGTTGCATTTGAGTTCAACAAATGGGATTTTATTTTTGTACTGCTTTATTGACTATGCCAAAGCCTTTGACTGTGTGGATCACAACAAACTGGAAAATTCTTCAAGAGATGAGAATACCAGACCACCTGACCTGCCTCCTCTGAAACCTGTATGCAGGTCAAGAAGCAACAGTTAGAACTGGACATGGAACAATAGACTGGTTCCAAATTGGAAAAGGAGTACGTCAAGGCTGCATATTGTCACCCTGCTTATTTAACTTATATGCAGAGTGTATCATGAGAAACGCTGGGCTGGAAGAAGCACAAGCTGGAATCAAGGTTGCCAGGAGAAATATTAATAACCTTAGATACGCAGATGACACTACCCTTATAGCAGAAAGTGAAGAGGAACTAAAGAGCCTCTTGATGAAAATGAAAGAGAAGAGTGAAAAAGTTGGCTTAAAGCTCAACATTCAGAAAACGAAGATCATGGCATCTGGTCCCATCACTTCATGGCAAATAGATGGGGAAACAATGGAAACAGTGTCAGGCTTTATTTTGGGGGGCTCCAAAATCACTGCAAATGGTGACTGCAGCCATGAAATTAAAAGACGTTTGCTCCTTGGAAGAAAAGTTATGACCAACCTAGACAGCATATTAAAAAGCAGAGACATTATTTTACCAACAAAGGTCCGTCTAGTCAAAGCTATGGTTTTTCTAATAGTCATGTATGGAATATATATTGGACTATAAAGAAAGCTGAATGCCAAAGAATTGATGCTTTTGAAATATGGTGTTGGAGAAGACTCTTGAGGGTCCCTTGGACTGCAGGAGATCCAACAAGTCCATCCTAAAGGAGATCAGTCCAGGGTGTTCACTGGAAGGACTGATGCTGAAGCTGAAACTCCAACACTTTGGCCACCTGATATAAAGAATGGATTTATTGTACGAGACCCTGATGCTGGGAAAGACTGAAGGCGGGAGGAGAAGGGGAGGACAGAGGATGAGATGGTTGGATGGCATCACCCATGTGATGGACAGGAGTTTGAGTAGGCTCCAGGAGTTGGTGATGGACAGGGAAGCCTGGTGTGCTGCAGTACATGGGGTCGCAGAATTGGACATGACTGAGCGACTGAACTGAACTGAAAACTGCATTTTCTTCACTCAATAACTCATCATGGTTATCTCCCCATATCATTGAATATAGACATACCATCTTTAACAGCTGCAAAATATCCCATTGTACAGATATCTCTATTTATCCGACTTCCTATTGCTGAACATTTAGATATTTTCCAGTTATTTGCTATTGATTATAAAGTTTTTGTTGAGCATCTTTGTATATACATCTTCTCAAAAGATGTCCAGCTATGTTTAGGATGAATTCGTAGAATGGTTCGATCAAAGGACACTGCCCTCCAGAAAAGTGGTAATAATTTACATTCCTACTTCAAGTATTGAGAAAATCCCTGAATCCAGCTGTCTCAGTTCAAACTCGTGATGATCAAACTCAAATGGACAGGCGGCACTACAGTCCTTCTACATAGTTTGCTCTTCTGCTTTTTTAAGATAATTTTTAAAAATCTCATGTCTCCTTAACCTTTCCACATCCCTTTCCTCTCTCACATGCCCAGCTGTTGTTCTGTTTTATGTATGTCCAGTTTCATACCTGAAAAATTAGAAGCTGTCTAGGGCAATGGACTTTCCTGGTGGCTCAGATAGTAAAGAATCTGCCTGCAATGCGGGAGACCTGGGGTCGATCCCTGGGTTGGGAAGATACCCTGGAGAAGGGAATGGCTACCCACTCCAATATTCTTGCCTGGAGAATTCCATGGACAGAGGAGCTGCGTAGGCTATAGTCATGACACATGAGATCATAAGTATCAGACATGACTGAGAAATTAACACACACTAGGGCAACACTCCCTGTGCAGCTTGAAGGATCTTAGTTCCCCAGTCAGAGATCCAGATATTGAACTCAGGCCCATAGCAGCAGAAGTGCAGAGTCCTAGCCACTGGACTGCCAGGGAATTCCTGAGGGCAACAAGCTTATCTGTCTACCCCAAATCAATACAAGCACACACACACACACACACACACACACACACACACACCCCATGCACTGTATACTGGAACTTGCTTTCTCTGTCTTCCTCCTTCACTGTGGCAAAGGGTCTACGTGTCTAGCAATGGTTAACACTTTCCTTGAACCACATCAACATAACTACAAGGACTTCTTTCCTGCAATATTTTCTTTCTCTGCTACATCCTCGTTATCATCTCTTTCTTTCTCTCTCCTGGCTCATTCTCAAAAGCATAAAAAAAATCTTCTCATCCCCCATCTTAAAATACAAACAAGTCAAAAGTAATAAAATGAAGGAAAAACTCTCTGTTGAGCCCATGTTTCCTTCAGCCTTCACACCATTCTCTCGGGTTCCCTTCACAACAACCTAGAAAGAAAAATAGATACAGATCAATGTCTTATCATTCATCTACTCATTCAGTAAGTATTCACTGAACATCTACTATTTGCCGGGCACTGACAGAAGAGAAAGGTGCATGAGATAGACAAGGTCTCTATTCTCAAGAAACTTGAAATCCAGTGGCAGAAACAGATATGACCAGGCAGATTGCAATGGAAGCCAGTTAGAACAGAGAGACAGTGATGGGCTTGAGAGCAAGGGAGCCTGGATGGGCCCCTGCTCTAGAGAGGGCGTCAAAGAATGCTGCTCTAAAACAACATATCTGATGCAGCCAACCATGCAAAGATCAAGGAGGAACATTCTAGGCAGAAAAGAAGAGTAAGCCCTGAAACTGTGAGGCAAGAAAGAACTCTGACATTTGAGTCATGGCGAGGGGACCACAGAGCAAGAGCAGTGCATGAAGGAAGGTGAGAAGGGTCCAGATGGGCTAAGTGGCAGTTTGGGGTGGAAATGTATTATAAATTCTTTAGGAAAACATTAAAGAGTTTTAAGCAACATTTTTAGGACTTAGTGTTTGTTTGCTTTTTTAATTTTCTTGAGCTAACCTGTAGAAATTGAGTTTTATGGGAATTCAAACAACCGGCTAGAAAATCATATTTTTAAAAATTGAGTCAATTGAAACTCCAGAAATACAATGGTGTATTCATTTTTAAAAGATCCATCTCAAAAATGCAAAAATTCCACACTCATAGCAGAGGTGAGTCTATCATTAAAGTCCTTGAATGGGTTGTTGCATGCGAAGCCTACTTTTTTTTTTTAAAAACACTTTAACTTTATGAGAGGTTTTTTTTTTTTNGAGTCTATCATTAAAGTCCTTGAATGGGTTGTTGCATGCGAAGCCTACTTTTTTTTTTAAAAAACACTTTAACTTTATGAGAGGTTTTTTTTTTTTTTCTTTTAAGGAAAAGGGAAAATCAGGTTTGTGCCTCTGAAAAAAAAAATTTGGCCTGGGTTCTAAACAAATACACGAAAGATTCTCTAATCTTCTTAGATTCATAAATGAGCTATTTCCTTAAGCACAATTAGGAATGGCTTATTTTCTCAATTTTAAGTGAGTTTCTGAAATATATCACGTGACACAGAGGATAAGTGGAAACTAGAAGCTGCTCTTTCTAGGTCACGAATCATACCATCTTGCTTTTCTTCTATAATTTGCTGCTATTAATATCTGAAATCTAAGGCCACTGCCACAAATTAACTTACAATTCCTTACACATGAAAAGGACACATGGCGACTCAGTGCTATAGGTGACTGTTTACATCATTCACATGGTGATCAGTTGGGAAATGCTTTGCGTATTTAAGATCGTCCCTTCAGAACTTCTGGATATCCATGTAATATGCCTTTAGGATAAAAAAAGCTGGCGGTAGGAGCTGATCTGGATTTGTTTTCAAGTAGCTCAGTCAGTAAAGAGTCTGCCTGCACTGCAGGAGACCTGGACTCGATTCCTGGGTTGGGAAGATCCCCTGGAGAAGGAAATGGCAATCCACTCCAGTATTCTTGCCTGGAAAATCCCATGGACAGAGGAGGCTGGCGGGCTACAGTCCATGGGGTCGCAAGAGTCAGACATGACTTAGCGACTAAACCACCACCACCACAGCTTAGTATACATTTGTACTAAATGTGTAAAAATATGTCAGAAGACACACGCATAGATGATTGCAACCCCCCTCCCCCAAACAACCCCAGGTGAGGAACGGTTTTCATGTATATACACACACATTCTACTGGCCTTCTGGTTTCCTCCTTCCCTTCCCTTCAGATCTTGTAGAGCTGTTTTGACTCCTGCATTTTCTAGGCTAATTATTCCAGAGGATTTAAACCTCTGGCCATTGAGGCTGTGGCTGGTGCTATTACGACTCCAAGATAAACCTTTTCTCTCATTTCACAGTGCTCAAGAGTTTCAAGGAAAAGTGTTAAATCCAAAGAAGTGTCACCCGGGCCCCCGGAACTCAGGGAAGACACCGCTTCTCCCTGTGTCACAGACACCTTGCAAGTCATGGAATTCTGCCACCAACTTCTCCCCCTGTTGATGAACAGACATCTTTAGAGCAGAGGTGAACGGGTAACTATGTACTTGGTGTCACAATCATTACAGAAATTGTTGGGGGAGTTTGGGGAGAATGGATCATGTGTACATATGGCAGAGTCCCCTTGCTGTCCACCTGAAACTGTCACAACATTGTTAATTGGTTATACTCCAATACAAAATAAAAAGTTTTTTTTAAAAAGAAATTGTTTGGGGGAGATTATGAGGTCAGATATCATATAGCTTCCCCACATTTCTGGCTCTTTCCTCTCCTTCATCCCTACCCTTCCTGGACTTGAAATGTCCCTTCCAGTTCAGAAAGGAAAACGACTGGCTGGCTTTTCCCCAAAGGTGTTCTTATCGCACTTTCATTTCTCTGCTCTGGTCTATTGACCTAAACGCTGGAGACACTTTCCTCTACCACCCACCAGCTTCTAACCACGACTACCTTCCTCGGTCCCTGGCTTATCTGTGAGAATCAGCTTTGCCTTGTTCACGGTCATTTCTGAGATGTTTTATTAAAAAGTAAAAACCCCTCAACCCTTCTTTTTTCTCTAAGCCAGCATTCCAACTGGGCTGGGAGGGGAAAGGTCAGCATTTAGCCACCTCTCCCCTCTGAGACCTGAGGTTTCATTCCTTTTCCCTCTGGTTCAGGAATGCTGCTCCCCTATGGCACTTGAGGCAGCAAGCAGGTTTTATCTGCTTCGTTTCTCAAGTGTTTATTTAACTTGTCTCAGCCTTCTCTCTCTTCTTACTCAGTGAGAATGTCTCGTAAATTTGCATGTGTCATGTTTATCCCAGTGTTAAAGAAAAAGGACACTAACTATCCTCCAGTGAATTCCCAACCTAGTGCCCTCTTGGTCACCAGAAATGGCCTCTCCTCCTCTTCTGGCTTTTCGTGAGCTGGGGCCCACTAAAAGTGACTGTGTGCACCGACCACGCAGATTTTTCAAATATCTTTGGTGAGATAATTCACATATTTTAAGAAAAATGTACCTCTGAGAACACAGTTATCTTGACCTTTGGTTCTTTCAATAGTTATATATTTTTAGCAAGATGGTGAGCCTTTTCAATGAACTTGATCCTTTTCTGAAGAAATTGCTCAAAATGTGCAGAATCTTTCCCCAGAAGCACTAAAATCAAAGGTGGATCTCAGAACCTGTTTCTTTGTTATGTCACTCTTCATGACAAAATTTCTCTGTTTTGATTGTAAAACCTCTGTTGAACTTAAAATCACCTTTCCAGCAACATGGCTTTTCCATTTCTCTACCACTATGCTTAGGGCTTTTCTGGTGGCTCAGCAATAAAGAGTCTGCCTGCCAAGCAGGAGATGCAGGTTTGATCCCTGATCCAGGCAGATTCCCTGGAGAAGGAAATGGCAACCCACTCCAGTATTCTTGCCTGGGAAGTCCCAAGAACAGAAGAGCCTGGAGGGCTACAGTCCATGGAGTCGCAAAGAGTCAGCCATGACTTAGCGAATTTACAACCACCACCAGTGTGTGTAAAGGCTCTGAACCTAAACTTTTTTTCATTAGGCTAACTTTTTGAATCCTCATTCATTTAAAAATGAGAATTTGGTTTTCTGCAAAATCTCTACCTAGTAAAAGAGTAAGGAATTTGTTTTAAATTAGAATTCACGTTTAGTGAGAAAAGACAAATCACACAGAACTTGATATCTTCAAACAAGACTTTACACCAAAGGCAGCAAAGACCTAGATGCATTCCAGGGTAGGGCAAGTGGAAATGTTGAAAGGAAGTTACGGGGACCTCCCTGGTGGTCCAGTGGTTAAGATTCTGTGCTTCCAATTCAGGGGCATGGGTATTGAGCCCTGGTCAGGGAACTAAGATCCCACATGCTGTGCAGCACGGCCACAAAATTAAATAAGTAAGTGAACTGGAGGGGAAAGTAAATTTAAAAAGATAGGAAGTTACCATATACTGGAAGAAGGAGGAGTATAAGCAAATATAGCTAAACAGCGATTTTAGTTTTTTAAAGTTTCAGAAAAGCTCCCAAGCGACCTGAGTTGGGTCCTGTTTACAAAACAAGCAGACAGGAGGGTCATTTGGCTGGTTCTAAGCCTGGCAAAGGATAAGGGCATATGTGGCCCCTTTTACCAAGTGAGGCTAGACCAACTTTGCCTATCACCCAAAAGCCAGCTTTCTCCTGGGACCTCCAAGCATCACCCTCAGTCCACGGCCTCCCTCTTATCACCAGCCTTTGTGAGCTTTCATGGGAGGCGGGTGGGGATCTGCACTGCTCAACCCTGGCTGGCTGTGAACTTCTAACCCAAGGAGCATTCTTATCCCATTAGGATGAAATCCACAGGGTTCAACAATTTAATTCCTCTATGAACACTGAATGTATACCAGGTGCCAGGGAAAGGGAGAGGACAGTGGGGAGGCTGGGCTATACACGTGACCAAGTCCCCGATGATTTCCAGGTCCTGAGGGTCTAGCTGAGCAAAGATATGCTGGATAGGAAACCAAAAATAACACCAGATAGAATAAAGTCAATGCAATCACAGGGCAAATAGCTCAAGGGATCCAGAGGGGAAAACAATTCATTCCATGATGGGGAAGGGAGGAAAAGGAAAGAGAATTTTCACAGCAGCAAATGGGAGGGGGCACTTTTGGCTGAGAGAACAGCCCTGAAATGGAGCCTGTGTTTAGAGACCACTTTTTAATAGTCTGGCGTGGCTGTGGGGGAAATTCGATAATTCGATGGAGAATAAGACAGACACAGAGCCTCCATATGAAATCCTATAGTCGGGAGAGAGGGCAGTAAAGTATCCTCCATATAAGTTAGGCAAATAAAAGTTTTTTTTTTTTTAAAGTAAAACAAGATTTTCCTGGCTAGTGAAATCTTTGGAATTATAGAAGGGAATCAGATACTACTAATAATTATAATAATAATGGTGATTATTTTGTCAAGCTGGAAGTGGTTTAGGACAAACATACTCTTTTAGAGCTGAAGGAACTGTAAAGACCATCGCTGCCAATTCCCTTATTTTAAAAAACAGATGAGGAGGGAGGGGATTCATGTTTGGGAACGCATGTACACTCGTGGTGAATTCATGTCAATGTTTGGCAAAACCAATACAGTATTGTAAAGTAAACTAAAGTTAAAATAAAAATTTAAAAAAAAAAAAAGGAAAAAAAAAAAACAGATGAGGAAATTGATGACCAGAGAAAAGTGCATGCATGCTCAGTTGTGTCTGACCCTGCAACAGCATGGACTGCTGTCCACCAGGCTTCTCTGTCCATGTTATTTTCCAGGCAAGAATACTGGAGTGGATTGACATTTCCTACCATGGGATCGAACCTGCATCTCTTGTGTCTCCTGCATTGGCAGGCAGATTCTTTAACCACTGCACCACCTGAGAAGCTTACAGAAAAGTCCTTTGTCTCAAATCCACAGCTACTTAGGAGCAAAGCAGGGTTGGAACACAGATCTCTTTCTTTCTAGACCTGGTCACTTTCCACTAAAACGTGTCAACCTGCACCCTCCTGGCTACTTTTCAGAGAAGGGAAAACAGTGAAACAGCAGTTGCAGTTTAAGAGGTTTGCCTGAAGTCCCATAGCCAGTGGTGGCTCAGAGGGAACTCAGACAGAAGACATCAGAGACATCAAGCCAACACTCTCCTGTAAACATTCCTACTAAAATTAAACCCATTCACGAGGGGTGAAGCACAAGACAGAAGAGTGAGTGTGGTGATTAAAGCCCAAGAATGCATGTTTCTCCAGTCATGACCTGGGTAGGAAACACAGGGGCTGCAGCAGTCTGCTTTGCCTCAGCTGCCATCCGGCCCCACCACGCACAAGCCAAGCTGCAGGGAGCTCTCCTTCTCCGCTGAGAGCTTAGCTGCAATATGGTTTAAATTAGACATTTCTTGCCTGAGTAGAACAAATCACTTAGGTTATACGCTGACAAAAAAGGAACAGTCTGCATGCTTGGAAAGCTTAGGGGGAATTAAATTATGTGCTGTCACTTCAGAGTTGTTCCTCTGTCCTCTCCACCACCACCTCTCAATTGCCTGCGGGAGTCCTAGAGCCTTGCGTGCAAGCCGAGCCCTAACCCAGGGCTTAACATAAACTTCGGGCTCTCAGGTCATTGGGAAATAACAGGTATATCCGGTTGGGTCTTTTGTGCTTGTCTGCACGCAAATTAAAAGCTCGTGCAAAGCTGAACTCCTTGGAGCCTCTGGTTAGGGAGAAGGTATGATGCCTTGGAAGAGAATTCTCACACGATCTCTGTTTGCTTTTTCAGGGAATGGGGGTGGCGGGTTGAGCTTGCTTATGAGAAATTCACACCTCTGGGCAGCTGAGCTCAGAAGGGGCGGGATGTGGAGGTGGCCTTGTGCCAGCTGGTCTGCCGGGAGCAGGAGTTGGAAGGACCCCATGTTGGAGCTTTGAAAGGGGGTACATCTTGTAGATTTCAGTGGGGGAGTAGAGGTGGCTGGGCCAATGCCTGTGCTTCCTGGCTGGTGTCAACAGTGGCAGGACTCTTGGAAGGCCAGAGTTGTGTGGGGAGGGGCACAGGAGGGGCCCTATAACCGAGGGAAGGACCGATGCACCACAAGCTGTCACCTCAGCACCCCACCTCCCTCACTGTTGAAGACCCCATTACAGTTCAGCTTTTTTAAAAAGAAAAAAAAAGATTTTAAAAATGTGGGCCATTTTTCAAGTCTTTATTGAATTTGTTATAACGTTGCTTCTGTTCTATGTTTTGTTTTTTTGCTGTTGTTGTTTTTGACTGAGAGGCAAGTGGGATCCCATCTCCCTGACCAGGGAACAAACCCCTGAATTGAAAGGTAAAGTCTTAACCACTGGACCACCAGGAAATCCCTACAATTCAGCTCTGAAACCTCCAAAAGGCTGGTTGGAGCGGGAGAAGGTATCCACTCTGTCCCTATGCTTCATCTAATAGGAACCAGTGATGTTCATGTCTCCAGCTCTTATGGTTTTGCTTACCTGGCCTGGAGCGGAGGTTGCAGGGTGCCTCTGGGATCTGGTAGACCGGAATTCACATTTCAGCTCAGCTGCCACAGGAGCTGCGTGGCCTTGGTTGATAACGCCAACTCCTCCTGTCTTGCTTTGTCTGTAGGAAAGGGATTACGGTTAATAGTTACCTTAGAGGGTTGGTTGTGAAGGATTAATAAAATGATTCATGTCAAGTGCTTGGCACTCCGCCTGGCTCAGAGTGCTCAATAAATGGTAGTTCTTCCATTATTAGTAGTACATCATTACTATTTCCATTGTTATTACTGGCAGAGCTGCTAATGAAAGAGCCGCTGTGATCTCAGGATGTGGCTCGGATGCCCCTCTGGCCCCACACCTGAGCAGGAGCTCCCCACCCCCTTCATCTGAGCCACGCTCTCCCAGTCGCTGACTCAGACGTCACCTGGGCTCCGGGCAGCAGAGATGTGGGTACCACTCTTCCTCTTCCTTCTGGCCCTGCTTGGGGGTTAAGCTGCACCATCCCAACTAGACTCATTGTCTGGGGGTGGTACCTCTGTGATGGCCCAGCTGTTTAGAAGTGCCCACACGTGTCTCAGGGCCTTTCCTCTGAAAATCAGTCACTGGGACATGTTTGCCTCTGAAATCTACCCTCACTGCCACCAGGTTCTTACATCAGGACCATAGTTCTTTAGATATTAATACTTCTGGATGGATTTTTCTCACAAGAAAAGCCATACATTTGAACTGAGACGGTGATTCTCAAAGTGTGGCCCAGGGACTTCTTGGGAGGGTAGGTGGTCCCTGAGATGCTTTCAGGAAATCCACAAGGTTAAAACTATGGTCATAAGGTAGTCTGTGCCCTTCTCCCCATTCTTCTCTAGCAAGATCACCAGGAGTCTTTCAGGGGCTACCTGACATTTGATATCACTACAGATTGGTTACTGCATCAGATTTGAGTATTCATCTGTCTTCTATTAAATCAGAAATTAAGGAGATTTGTAAAATATGTAAAACAATGCCACTCCTACTAAATATTTTTTGTTTTAGAAAACAGATATTTTCAAATATGCTATTTCTGTAAACATGTTTTATGTTTATTATTTTTTAATGAATAAATTTAATTTCTAAAATTGTGCATGCATGCTCAGATGCTCAGACATGTCCGACTCTTTGCAACCCCATGGAGTATAGCCCGCTAGGCTCCACTATCCATGGAATTTAGATAAAACTTAGATGAAGCAATAGCTCTTTGGTTTCTGTAACATTTTTTTAAGAGTAGAAAGAGGTCCTGAACACGAAACATTTGAGAAACACTGAGCTAAGATTTTGGCATGTGGACCAATGAAGTCATCACTTTGCTCACTTACTTCTAAATAAAACTGTCATTTCTGGGAGTCTGGAATAGTGTGAATTTTATAGTAAGTTCAATATAATGCATTTGAATGTAGCAGATCTAGTCATGAAGCCCATGTGGAGGCTGCATTCCAGCCACTGTTTTAAAGGAAATTTTTTCAAAGCCCTCCCAAGACTGGGTTGTAAATTACAGAGACTGAACTGTGCAGGACAGATGGCAATTTTCTCCACTAGGAGAGGAGGAGGCAGGTCTGAATTGCATCTCACACGGGAACCAAGATGGCTTTTCCTGTTGGGGTCCTGGCCTCCTGGAGGATGTCAGCTCTCCTGGGGGCGTGGGGAGAGGCTTGGGATCAGCCAGGTGGTTCACAGGCATGTGGGTGCCAGGGAAGTGCATGCGAACAGTGTAGTCAGAAGGGAGGGGCTGCTGCACAGTTCATGACACTGGCAATCAGTTAACGAGTGTTGACCGCTATGGTCTGGGTGGGCTTTGGAGCCTGTAGACCCGAGTACAGATCTTGACCCCTACAGATTGTCATAGTGAGTGAGTAAGGGAGACAGAGAAAGAGAAATGTCATATGGTATCCCTTACATGTGGAATCTAAAAATAAATTGATACAAATGAACTTATTTACAAAATAGACTCATAGAGAATGAATTTATGGTTACCAGAGAGGAAGAAAAGGGGGAAGGGATACTTGGGGAGTTTCAGATGGACAGGTACACACTGCTATACTTAAAGTGGATAACTAACAAGGACTTATTGTATGGCACAGGGATCTCTGCTCAATGTTATGTGGCAGCCTGGATAGGAGGGGAGAATGGATACATGTATATGTATGGTTGAGTCCCTTTCCTGCTCACCTGAAACTATCACAGCACTGTTAACCGGCTATACTCCAATAAAAAATTAAAAAAATCACTTGCAACATGTAAGACTTTTGGCAAATAGTCCATCGTGTCTGAACCTTAATCCTCTTACATGTACAGCAGGCTAAGGATGGCTATACATTTAGGATGATCGGGAGAAGTAAATGAAGTTGTCAAGCACTGAATACAGTGCCCGGCACTTGGAGGGAAAATTAATTCCTTTCCTCTCTCTGTCCTGACTTGCTTTGTGGTGTTCAGCACTCTAACAGACCAGAGGAGAGTGAGCCCTGGCCTGACCTCACGACTACAACATCGGAGAGGAGGATGATCCTCTCGTTTCACTGGGCACAGAGTTCTGCATGTGGCACTCAAATTGTTGTAGTGGTTATTCCGAGTTAAATGAAATGACACTTGTAATCTGATGTTCACCTCTCTGAGCTGCTTCCGGGAGCTGCAGGTAGGATACCCAGAGCCCAGCAGGAGAAGGGCACAAGGATTCCCACTGGCTCAGAGCCCATCATGTGTTCTTAAATGGGATGGAGATTTTCATTTTACCCCAGAGCCCCAGGTATTCCATGAGGTAACCCGGCAACCCGGGAGCTCAGGTGAGTGTATCAGACGCTCCCTGAAACCGCGGACAGAGCCCTGGGGGCCTGGTAAGATGCACCAGCTGCACCTGAAAACAGGTGATGGTGTGTGCTGCCAAAGCTCAGAATCTGAGAAGTCCTGACTTCCTTCTGCAATCCAACCCGTAAAACAAATAAGCCACAGGCTGACTCAGCACAATAGTTCAAGGAAAGAAGAAGGTTAGTCACCACCACAGTGCAGATGGCTGAATTCAACTTTCCACTGTGGCCAGGGGAGCGTTTCCTCCCTGGCAGTTAACAAGGAGGGGTGGAGAGACTCCTTGCCCAGCTTCTGGTCTGGGCTCCCCAGACGGCCTGAGCTTCTTCAGTGCAGCTGTTCAATGTCCTGGGTGCTGCAGGTCTGAGCCACAGCCCACTTTCACCCAGACCTGTACTGGGAAGAATGTAGGCGGTCTCTTCTGGGGAGCCAGGGAGCATGGCTTCATTCATGCCAACCCCCGGAGGTCCCATGACAGCACTCCCTTGGGTCCTCCTCTCCTCTTTGCACCGCATGGACTGTCGTTTTCTTAACTCTCCCTGGCAGTGATGGCCCAAGTGCTGTCCCAGATTCTCTGCTCTGTGGGAGGGACTGGCCCAGAGCCTGGCTTGGAGGAAGGCACCCAGCTCGGCCTCTCCGGGATCTTTTGGGAGCATGGCATCCTCCTGCCTAAAGAACTGGCTCTGCTCTGAGGGTCCTGACGTGGAGCGTGTCCATCCGGGTGAGGTGAAACAAGGTGAGGAAGAAGTACTGCATGGCTCCATGTGGGAGCTGGAGGAGAACGCAAACTGGCTGTTGATGCTGAGCCCTTCTGCCAAGAGCAGATGGCTCTGAGGTTAGCCTTTTCAGGCAGCAGCAACTGGCTTTCCTCAGAGTAATGATCGTAACTGATGCATCTGAGCCCCTCCCTGGTACCAGGCACTGTTCTTCTAAAAGCTGTACGTGTATTAGCTCATTTAGTCCTGAAGTAGGTACTCGCATGGTCTCTGTTTTACCCCAATGTGAACTGGACCCAGAAAGCGATTTGCAGCAGCTAGAGTCACTCGGTTATGAGTGGTAGAGGCAGACTCAGACCCTGGCTGGCTCTGGAGTGGGGGCTACTGACCGCTCATGTGCTGCCTCAGAAAGAAAGGGAGGCCGTGGTTGTTGTCGCCTTAGGCTTCCAGGAGGTTGCAGGCGGTTGGGTGAGGGTGTGTCACCCCAAAGCGTCACGCTGAACCGAGCAGGCTATGTTTATCTCTGTGAGGTCCAAGTCCTTGCGTGACTCTGATTTTATTGGACAGGAATAAGGGCATAGTACTAGTGGTAACAATAATAAATAACGGCTAGCTTTTATTGAGAACTCACTCTTTGCCATCAGCTGTGCTAATTGGCATCTTCAATATCTCATTTAACCCTCACAGTGACCCCCTGTGGTTGGGATATTACGATCCCTCTTGTACAAATGAGGATACTTGGGCTAAGAAGAGTTAACTACCATGGCCAAGGTCACTGCTTATAAGTCAGAGAGCTGGGCCTTACACCCGAGAGTGCCTGGCTCCAGAAGCCAGACTCCGAATGATATGTTATGCTGGCTTTACGGCTTTTAATCTCCTGTGGAGGATTAGACAAGCCCAGAAGGCTTTTGGGGCCTGTGCACAGGGGCCTGAAAGGACTGTCATCATCTTGGAGGGGACATCGAGGCGTGCTGAGGTCACTCTCCCCCCCTAGCTTCTGTGATATCTTCCATAGAGATATGGAAATCCGGAATGCTCCCTGCTAATGTCTTATCAGCTTTAATCTGGGGATTTCCCTCATCCATCAAGAAGAGGAGATGATCTGAGCACAAGCATACCAATTCTTTAAAGTAAAGAACAGATCTGAAAGACAAGTAATCCTTTTGTTTTGTTTTCATTTCACATTTGCAAACCTAAACTAAAGCAATCATTCTTTATAGAAGGAAAAGTTTTTTGGCACATGCTACTGGGTACAAAAGAGCCTCTTGATGAAAGTGAAAGAGGAGAGTCAAAAAGTTGGCTTAAAGCTCAACATTCAGAAAACTAAGATCATGGCATCTGGTCCCATCACTTCATGGGAAATAGATGGGGAAACAGTGGAAACAGTGTCAGACTTTATTTTTGGGGCTCCAAAATCACTGCAGATGGTGACTGCAGCCATGAAATTAAAAGACGCTTACTCCTTGGAAGGAAAGTTATGACCAACCTAGATAGCATGTTCAAAAGCAGAGATACATTACTTTGCCAACAAAGGTCTGTCTAGTCAAGGCTATGGTTTTTCCATTGGTCATGTATGGACATGAGAGTTGGACTGTGAAGAAAGCTGAGCGCCGAAGAACGGATGCTTTTGAACTGTGGTGCTGGAGAAGACTCTTGAGAGTCCCTTGGACTGCAAGGAGATCCAACCAGTCCATTCTGAAGGAGATCAGTCCTGGGTGTTCTTTGAAGGACTGATGCTAAAGCTGAGACTCCAGTACTTTGGCCACCTCATGCGAAGAGCTGACTCACTGGAAAAGAGTCTGATGCTGGGAGGGATTGGGGGCAGGAGGAGAAGGGGATGACAGAGGATGAAATGGCTGGATGGCATCACCGACTCAATCGACGTGAGTTTGAGTGAACTCTGGGAGTTGGTGACAGACAGGGAGGCCGTGTGCTGTGATTCATGGGGTTGCAGAGAGTCGAACACGACTGAGCGACTGAACTGAACTGAACTGGGTACAAAATCCCAGGTTCCAGATGCAAACTGGCTGTCTTTGTGGAAGACAAGGAGGTGGTAGCAAGACCCTTTAAAATGCATACCCCTTTGGTTCAAGATTCTCCACTGGAAAAACATTTGCGAATGTATAGAGAATTGCACAGAAAAGTGAAGTCACTGCAATGGAGTCTCAAATAAGTTGGAAAGAACACAAACAGTCTTCAAAGAGAAATGGCTAAATAAATTATGTTACAGTCATATTATGCAGTAGTTTAAAAGCATGTGGTAGGTAGATCTATACCTTATGTTGAAGTTGCCAAGACAATTGCTAAGTTGAAAAAAAATCACTGAACAGTTATATGATCTCATTTGTACTAAAAATACATACATATGTACAAGCATATGCTATACATAAGTGGAAGACACATGATTCTTGTGGCTGCATCTGAGAAGGGGTAAGAGTATGGGCTTTCCTATTTCTCTGCATATTCTTATATACTGGTTGAATCTTTTGCAACAAGAGCCTGTTTATATACTATGCGTGTGTGTGTTTTAAGAATTTATATCCGTTCAAAACTGAAAAATAATATATACAAATTGTATAATATTATAACATGCATGAGTGCTAAGTCGCTTCAGTTGTGTCTGACTCTGTGTGACCCTATGGACTGCACTGGGCCAGGCTCCTCTGTCCATGGAATATCCCAGGCAAGAATACTGGAATGGGTTTCCATTTCCTACTCCAGGAGATCTTCCCAACCCAGAGACTGAACCTGTGTCTCTTAAGTCTCCTACATTGGCAGGTGGGTTCTTTACCAATAGTGCCACTTGGGAAGCCCTAATATTGTAACATGATATAGTAAATATTTATATATAGATAGATAATATTATGTATGCATAATAATGTAAATATATAATATAAACCAAAGTCCAAAGATTTTTGTCATAGACGTAGTCCAGAGTGGGCCAGGGGTCACCTGGCCACTAGCCTTGTTTTCCCCATATTACTTTCCAGCTTTTGTTTTGATCTCTGGGCCTCAGATGCCATAAGAGTATCAACATGGCCTCCATGGGCTGGAAGCTTCAAAATGTATTTAATGGAAATAAATGCAAAATCTCATTTTTAAAAAAAATCAATTGCACAAGTGCAATGAAAGACTCAGAATGGTATTAAGTCTTAAGATAAAAGATAAAGACCTTAATTTATCACAAGCTTAGAAACTTTAAAATAGCCCTAAAACTTAGTTTGCATTAAAAAGGAACACTGCATGATTGGTGGGAAGTAACCACAGCTCTCAGGGTTGGACAAGATCTCATCTTTGGGGTGTTGTGTTTAGTTTAAGTACATACCTAGCCATATGGAAGAGCTGCTAAAGCAAAATCCCATGAAGAAAACCAACTTCTATACTGATGACATAAGGGCTGAGCATTCTTGGCTATGGGTTCCAGGCAAAAAGCATCTATCTTGGGGCTTCCCTGGTGGCTCATTGGTAAAGAATCTGCCTGCCAGTGCAGGAGACACAGGTTTGATCCCTAACCCAGGAAGATCCCACATGCCTTGGAGCAACTAAGCCTGTGCACCAGCCACAACTTCTGAACCCACATGCTGTAACTACTGAAGCCTAGAACCAGTGCTCTGCAACAAGTCTAGAACCAGGGCTCTGCAATAAGAGAAGCCACAGCAATGAGAAGCCTGTGCATTGCAAGTAGAGAGTCACCCCTACTTGTTAGAGAAAGCACATGTAGCAATGAAGACCCAGCACTGCAAAAAATAATTTTTTAAAAAAGCATCTATCTTAGTTGCTGATATTATTATTATTATTTTGGGTTATCCTTCAACCCAAAATGAAGTGAAGGACAAAAGCAGGATACCTGAGGACAGAGGGGCCTCTTACCTTTTGTTTCCCAGCAGGTTCTCCCTACCCCCATCTCTCTTTTTCTGAAAAGAGACTTAGCCCTTTGGCCACAGGGGTGGCCTGATGCCAAGCTGGCACAGTGGAGTCCTTCTAGGGGCCTGAATGCTGCTGCTGCTGCTAAGTCTCTTCAGTCGTGTCTGTCTCTGTGCGACCCCATAGATGGCAGCCCACCAGGCTCCGCCGTCCCTGGGATTCTCCAGGCAAGAACACTGGGGTGGGTTGCCATTTCCTTCTCCAATGCATGAAAGTGAAAAGTGAAAGTGAAGTTGCTCAGTTGCGACCCCAAGGACTGCATAATGACCCTGAAAAGGACATGTTCTCTTTTTTTGGGGGGGGGTGGTGAATTTGAGGCTGCCCATGACCAGCTTTCCTGCTACATGAAGAGAGTATATGGGAAGAAGCCCAAGCAGAGACTAGCATACTAGACAGTGGGAGAGCAGCCCCAGGCCCTTCCATCCTGTGAGGTACCACCTTTATCCTTTCCTTCATGTGAGCCAGTGCCTTTCTGTCCTGCTTAAACAAGCTTAAGCTGGATGTCTCTTCTATGGAATCAATACAATACAAGGTATTTTAAATCTCCTCTTTGAACTATCTAGCTTCATTGTTCTTTTGAAAGTTATCTGTACCAAACAATTCAAATGTGAGTTTAGGGGTGGGCAAAATCCCCATATTGTGTGTCACTGACTGAAAGGAGATACCTGGGCCTTAGACACTGGCTTTGAGAAACTGATAACTTAAGAGTCTGGTATGGATACTCACTAGAGTGAGGGCTCCACCATGAGCTGCATCAAGGATACCTGCAGGCCTCTCTGGATTTACCCTGAGTCTTCATCAGGTATTGGATGGGCCTTCCAATAGAGGTCTACACCAAAAAGCCTGGGAGAAGCCAAAGCCCAGTGTTACCACAGCCAGTCTTTTTGGCTTGTCCTAACTGATAAAGCCTATCTTTCTGACAGCATTTACCCAACTGGTTCCTCTGCCTTTTAAAGCCTTGTCCTGCAACAAGAGCTGAGTCCAGGGGCATCATGGCTTGAAGGGTACATTGAACTATTTTCTGTGGCACGCAGGTATGTATCTAGTTTATCTAAAAGCTATATAGGAGGTCTTAGAAACAGCTCTGTTTTGTAGTTTTTAAGATAGGTATTTACTTGGTTTAAAAGCACCCCCATTCCTCTGATTCTGGTAGAAACACTGTGATAAAAGCTTTCAGGAATGTTGCCAGCTCAAAATTGGTAGTAGCCCAAACACAATTCTTGTCTACTAAATTCAAGTCTGATGAGAGACTGATACCTGCAGCAGTCTTCATTATTAGACAAGGGTCTTGCTAAACCTAGATATTATAAGGTTGCTACAAAATTCATTTCAAATTATATATATGCCAGCAGAGCCCTGGGAAACCAATTTGTATTTACTCAGTTGCTCAAAAACTAATTTTATTACAGAACTGAGTACCCCATAATAAAGTGTAAATTCATTTCCAGAGAACTTCTCAAAAGCTACTGAATGGAGAATTTTACAAAAAGGCATTTTCTTATCAAGTAAGATATTTTAACGTTGGTTTCAACATTTCAAAAAGTCAAACTCTTAGTAAGTCTCTTTTTCTTTAGAATTTAACCAGTTATTTCAAAGTCAGCTATGAAGCACAGTCCACAGGCATCCTTCATTCAAAACCAATTTACCTGCAAAAGATGAGCATACTATTTCTTTAGAATCCTCAAGATTCAATTCTCTAAAACAAATCTCCCTGCCCCACTCCCGCCAAAAACCCCAGAAATTATTTTAAAAAATTCTTCCAGCTGATTTTTTTTAAAAAGGCAGGCAGAAAAGAATGCATTTGTGCCTTTTATCTGAGGCTTTTCTTCAGCGTAAATGACTATGATGGAGGTGGAGTGCAACTTTGTGGGTTCAAATCCTGGGTCCACCTCTTATTAGCTAATAAGAGGGAGAATGGGGGAGTAGAGAAGCACCTCACTTTGCCCTGGGAAGCATTTCAATCATTTACTTGGAAAAAGAAATCATTTAAGGTTATATCGTATGATTGTAAATGTATGCGTGTGAACTTGGGTAAATCATATAACCTTTCTGAACCCGTTTCCTCATCTGTAAACTGGCGCACAGTAGAGATTCGCCGCGCCGTTAAACCTCAAAGCTCACGGCTGTTACTTGGTAATCGCCCAACTTCTTTACTTATTCTTGATAGCCCTCGAGGCTCGGAAGCACACTTCCTACCTGAATAACTACCATTCATCCCCCGGGCTCGCCCTTTCCCCAACCTTTCGGAAAAGATCTTTTCTCTCCAGGGTCTTTAAAATACTTTGTACCAGCCGGCAGGAAAGGGTGCTGCGCCTTGGGGCTTCCCCTTGGGCAGAAGAGTCCCCGTTCAGAGCGCGCGCGCCCAGATCCGGCCTTAAAGTGGTGGCCCGGGAGGGCGCGGTTGTGCGTGCGCCGCGGAGGGTGGTGGCGGTCGGCATCTCGCCCTCGGCCGCCGCCCCCGCCGCCGCCTCGGCGTGTCAGGTGCCGTGAGAAGCGCCGAGGGATATGACTAGAGCCGACTTTCCAGAAGCAGCGCACGCAAGGCACAGCTCCGCACGCAAGGGGGAGGCGACAGCAGAAGAAACTTTTCAACCCAATAAAGTTCGCAGGCTCTCGGAGATTGGCCTCCTCCTTCTCTAACCGCTCCCTACCACCCCCCCACTCCCCCCCGCCACCCCGCTCCAGGAATCTTCAGAGCGCCCTCCCTCGCGCGCTCTCCGCAGGGTTCGTCCCAGCTCGGCTCTCCGACGCGGCCAGCTTTGCCCCGCGTTCTCCAGTGGGCGGCGCCACCTGGAGGGGTTTGTACGCGGGAAACACCCAGGCAGCTGCGGCGCGCCAGCGCTGTCCTTTGTATGCCTAGGAAATCGGGGTCCCGGGGCAGGGGAGCTGTGTCCTTCAGGGCTTCTTGATCTCGCCGCCCAAGGTGGAAGGAGAACTTTGCGCGCCAAAGGGCCTGACCTGATGGGTCGATATGCTTGCGAGAACGTTAAAATAAAATACAAATAAAGCAACTCGGGATGCAGTAAAGGCAAACCTTCACCACAACCGAGTTTTCTTTTCCAGGCTGACAGGTTTCCTTTCCCAGTTAGGGCGCCCGAGGATCTCAAGCGATTTTCTCTCGGGGAAGGAAGCCCAGGCCACGGAGAGGGTAGAGAGTTTGTGCGCTCGGGGCGTGGATAGCACTCCTACCGAAAGCGCAGAAATGGTGCTCAGGTGGGGTCCCGACGCGCGTCCAGAGAAACTGCGGCCTCGATCGGGAGTGGCTGTGAGGAAGGGTGATTTGGGGGAAACGAAAAGTTCTCGCCGCCGCTTCCAGGACAGCCACCAGCTACTGCTCCAAGGCCGTCGGTGCGCGCAGGGACTGCCTCGCGTGACCACCAGCGCGCGGCGACCCCAGTCGCAGTCCGAGAGGCCTGTTCCAAGGCGCCCCGCCTCCCCCCTGCAAGCCCCGCCCCCGCCAGGTCCGGTTGCCTCCTCCCCACTCACAGACCTTAAAAAAGAGAGGCGGGATGGCGCGCTTTACTCTCCAGAGTGACTGTGCAAACCGACCACGCCTCTGCGACGCCAGCTGTCAGAGCCTTGCGGGGGGGCGTGAGGGCTGGCAGTTGACTCCATTCATCGACCCTCAATAGCAACTCTCACGCGGTGAGAAAACCCTGACTTTGCCTAGGCTCAGGTGCAGCGAGGCTCGGCAAAGAAAACTCCTTTCTGCGTCCCTATCCCAGACCGAGCGCCCCCAGCTCTGACGACCCCTAGAGACTCTAGAGTGGGCGCTGAAGTTCCCAGAGCTGGCAACAGGTGTCCAGGGCCCGCTTCTGATTTTCCGGAGACACTGAGATTGCGGTCTTGAACCCCACAAGGGCCCCAGTCCGTGCTCCCAGCCGGCCGTCTGGCGCTGCTGGAAACCGCGCCTCCTGGCAGGTCAGTGTGACAGCTGAGCCGCCTTCCTGCGGCCGCTTGTGATGCGTGGGTTCTCACAGGTCAGAAGTGGCGGGGATCGCAGGGGCCGGGGTGGTAGGCATTTAGAGGGAACTGAGCGCCACTCCTTGATGCCCGCTGTGTTGTCCTTGAATTGCAGGAACCGTTACGCGGCTGGGGCGGGGTCGGGGGAATCGGGTCATAGAGAGGCGGAAACACGACCCTTCCCCTCACTTTTGGGGAATGGGTTTGGGATGGCAAGAGGCGTGTTCAACTGCTTCTTCAGTGAGCTAGCGCTGATCTGACCTACGCGCTACCTCCTGCCTACCCAACAGTGCACGGTAGCCCGAGGCAGGTGGGTAGGAGCTTGGGGCGCCCTCGTCTTTCTCTGCCTACCAGAGTGTCACGCCTTCGCCCTTCTCTCCCCAGCATGGCCACCGGCCTCAGCCCGGACGATCCTCTGCCGCCGACCTTTCTGTCAGCCCAGCAGACCATGCTCCTGCTGCTGCTCTCGGTGCTGGCCGCAGTGCACGTGGGCCAGTGGCTGTTGAGGCAGCGGCGGCGGCAGCCGGGCTCCGCGCCCCCGGGTCCCTTTGCTTGGCCGCTGATCGGAAATGCGGCATCAATGGGCTCGGCGCCGCACCTCTCGTTCGCACGCCTGGCGCGGCGCTACGGCGACGTCTTCCAGATCCGTCTCGGCAGCTGCCGGGTGGTGGTGCTGAACGGCGAGCGCGCCATCCGCCAGGCGCTGGTGCACCAGAGCGCGGCCTTCGCCGACCGGCCGCTCTTCGCCTCTTTCCGCGTGGTGTCCGGTGGCCGCAGCCTGGCTTTCGGCCAGTACTCGGAGAGCTGGAAGGCGCAGCGGCGCGCGGCGCACAGCACGATGCGAACCTTCTCCACGCGCCAGCCGCGCGGCCGCCAGGTCCTCGAGGGCCACGTGATAGGCGAGGTGCGGGAGTTGGTAGAGCTGCTGGTGCGCCACAGCGCGGGCGGCGCCTTCCTAGACCCGCGGCCGCTGACCATCGTGGCCGTGGCCAACGTCATGAGCGCTGTGTGCTTCGGCTGCCGCTACAGCCACGACGACGCCGAGTTCCTCGAACTGCTCAGCCACAACGAGGAGTTTGGGCGCACTGTGGGCGCGGGCAGCCTGGTGGACGTGCTGCCCTGGCTGCAGCGCTTCCCTAACCGCGTGCGCACTGCCTTCCGTGAATTCGAGCAGCTCAATCGCAACTTCAGCAACTTCGTCCTAGACAAGTTCCTGAGGCACCGCGAAAGCCTCCGGCCCGGGGCCGTCCCCCGCGACATGATGGACGCTTTCATCCACTCGGCGGAGGCTGACTCGGGCGATGGTGGCCCGCGCCTGGACGTAGACTACGTGCCGGCCACGATCACAGACATCTTCGGCGCCAGCCAGGATACTCTCTCCACCGCGCTGCAGTGGCTGCTCGTTCTCTTCACCAGGTAAAGCCTCCAGGAAGCTTGGGTCGGCCTTCCTCCCTCCCTCTGTAAAAGGTGGAGTGGAATTAGAATATGCTGAGGTCGCGACTAGCGCTCAAGGAGGGTTTGGGGTTTCGCTGCAGGTCCCCACCTGCCAAAGCTGAGACCGAGTCCAGAAAGCGTGTCTCTGGAGGGCACCGTGCTGGCTGGGATGTGTTGTGCACGCTCAACCCAACCGCGCCGGGACGGCTCGGCATCGCTGATCTTGGAGCTCACCGCTCCAAGAGGGGGATAAATTTGTGTGAAACCACTTGGAATAGCAAGATTAAGTGCCCAAGATCATCCCCCGATCTCCCACATTGGCACGGAGAAGCAAAATTGGAAACGTTCCGAAGGAAAGGTTAGCGTAGTAAAAAATATGTTAAGTAAACACGCCTAATCGGCTCGGCTGGTCTTCAGCACTGACTGGAGGCTGCCTGGCCCCGGAGCCAAAAGCGAACCGCCCTTCAAGGCTTTGTATCGAGACATAGCTAGTGTTCGGCGGCGGAGCCTCAAGGACCGATAATCCAAAGCTTTAGGAAAGCGACCAAAAACCAGCGGATTGTGCTGGGCGTAAAAAACCGCCGCTCTAGGCCTAGAGGTGTCGGCGTAAAGAATAGAAGCCGTAACTTTAGCAAATGCTGAGCTGCGTCTGTTATAGAAAGGGAAGCTGAGTATCTGGGAGGCACCTACTAACCTCTCGGATCCCTGGGGTCGGCTGGGTTAGTTGATCCTCAGCCGCGGACCTCTGCTAAATTTGTACACGCACGAATTGAACATGTCTCCAGTATCCCCAGATCAAGCAAATATAACATAAATTTTACATAGGTCATAGTTATAGTAAAAGACAAGCCGTTGATTTACATGGGCGGCCGGTATTTTATCTGGCATCCTTACCCCAGGGGCAAATGTCTCATTCAAGGCAAATCTTGATCGCTTTGAAAGACCAGAAATCCTGGTTATGCAATCTGGCGCACAGGTAGGGGAAACTGGAAAGTAAAAACTTCTTTTGTTAGAATCCACTGCATCAGAATCCTGCATTTCCTTAGATACTGCTTTCACATTTGGGGGGGGGGTGTATTTTTAAAATCACTTTTCAGTATTAATATCATGGAAACACATATGGAGGAGGGGCAGAAATCGCATAATGAGAGTCAATAATAGATCAGGAGGAAGACAATTCCAAAATGGAATCAATAAATCCTTTGCTTCCCCAGATGAGCATGTTATCTTGTGAAACTGCCTTTCTTTCTTTTTTTCACCAGAAACCGAATTGTAAATCTTTTTCCGTGTACTCCTTTGTTGGCAATGAACTTAACTGAACTTTCCGTGTACTCCAATTGGGCAGCAAAAGGGAATAAAACAACTTGGGGGTCACTTTCAATTCACTATAGCTGATGAAAAGTTCTTCTTTTTTAGTGAAAAGACAATATGATGGGGATGGCAAATTGCATT
This sequence comes from Redunca redunca, assembly GCA_006410935.1. Lineage (NCBI taxonomy): Eukaryota > Metazoa > Chordata > Mammalia > Artiodactyla > Bovidae > Redunca > Redunca redunca. The sequence goes on from SJYQ01008251.1 coordinate 339,317, forward strand.
TCCTACTTTTTATGTAACTTACGGAAATACAGCTATACCCATTCATTTATGTATTGTCTATAGCTGCTTCCACCCCATAGCCCAAGCTGGGAGGTAAGAGGGCTTGATCCACAAAACCTAAAATATTTACTATCTGGCTCTATGAAAAAAGTTTGCAAATCTCTGAAAAATTACTCATAATGTCATCACAGGCACACTTAAATTTTTTTTTCAAAGTCGAAATAATTAACGCATTTTTTTACTTCTGACATTTCCACTTACTATAATGGCCATTTCCCTGTCTTTTAAACTTTATTTTTGTAATTTTTTACTATAGTAATTTTTATGGCTATATAATATTTTGCTATAGTAACAGATCATTATATACAATCATTTCTCATGTTTGTTTAAACATTTCTTTAAAGAGTGAGCTATTTTAAATGTTTCTGCTATATTTTAATGTTTCAGCTATATTTAAAATTTTATCTATTATGGTTACTTTTCTTATACCTGCTAAGTTATTTCCTGAAAATAAATTTCCAGACATAGATCACTGGCTTTTAATAGAGTGGGGAGGAATTACCCTTATAGATCTTGCTTTGTAATAAGATTTTGTTTTCCAAAAGGATTGTACTAGTTTTATCGGCAACAGTGAATAAATATCACAGTCTGTACCATAATCTCATGAACATTAGGGATTTGCTTTTAAAGTTAGAAGATATATACCTTTATCTATCAGGATACCAATGATCTTTGTATAAAATGAGAACATTGTGTTCTCTGGAATTGTCTAGGGAGATGAAGAAAAAAAGAATTCACTTTCAGGGTTACATTTTAATTTTTGTGGGCCCCAAGTGCTTTTGCCTTGGTAGACACCTTACTCCATAAAATTTTTTTAAAATTAAATTTTATGATTATATTGGTATAAAAATTAGCATGTTAAAATTATAAAACATTTTCATTGGCCTAAAAGCTTTTATTCTTCTGATTGTATTTTTCATGGGTTTTCATGAGTTTCTAAAAAGTATTGCATGTCCCCAGCACTTTCTGCTGTATCCAGTGGAGAGAAGTCGTCCTTACCCTTGTTGTGCTTTTTCAGTCTGAGAAAACTTAGACCCTTTTTTGACTTATGATGAGGAAGAGAGTTTGAGCTGTGTGAGACTTATTATAGGAAATATAACTGTGATACTCCATCTTGTAATACAGTGATAAATTAGGAGACTGTTTTAGATTTTTTTTTCTGGAAGTGTTAATTCAATTACTGATTCAGGTAGCCAGTTTAAAGAACGGTGGTATAAAAATAAATTGTAATGGGCTTTCTAGATGAAAGAAGGCTCAGCGTTCCTCACTGATTTTCTCTCTGCCATTAACACCAAACAGGTATTCGGAAGTGCAGGCGCGGGTACAGGCAGAACTGGATCAAGTGGTGGGTAGGCACCGGCTGCCCACCCTGGAGGACCAGCCCCACTTGCCCTACGTCATGGCCTTTCTTTATGAAGCCATGCGCTTCTCCAGCTTTGTGCCCCTCACCATTCCGCACGCCACCACGGCCAGCGCTTCTGTCTTGGGCTACCACATCCCCAAGGACACGGTGGTGTTTGTTAACCAGTGGTCTGTGAATCATGACCCGGTGAAGTGGTCGAACCCAGAGGACTTTGACCCAACCCGATTCTTGGACAAGGATGGCCTCATCAACAAGGACTTGGCGGGCAGCGTGATGATTTTTTCGGTGGGCAAACGGCGGTGCATCGGGGAGGAGATTTCTAAGATGCAGCTGTTTCTCTTCATCTCCATCCTGGCTCACCAGTGCAATTTCAAGGCCAATCCAGACGAGCCTTCAAAAATGGATTTTAATTACGGCCTAACCATTAAACCCAAGTCATTTAAAATCAATGTGACTCTCAGAGAGTCTATGGAGCTCCTTGATAGTGCTGTCCAAAAGTTACAAGCGGAGAAAGAGTGCCAGGAGAAGCCAGAGGCAAGCAGAAATTTTAGAAGTATGCAAGTTGGGGGATGGGAGTAAAATTACAGTTTCCGCCCCCCTCCCCCAGCTCCTCCGCCACTTTCTCAATTAGTCTCTAAAATGAGCGTAAATCAACCGACCCACAGATGATGTGCTTTGCACACGTGTCTTCAGAATAGTACCTCATGAGCCCTGGGCTGTGTAGGGGCTCCAGGAGATGTTTTGAGTGAAAGAGCTAAAGGGCCCAAATAATTTTTTTACATATATTGAATGTTGCCAATAATAATTTATTGAGGGAGCTTTCTTTGGAGCTAAAACACACGTGTACATATACACAGAAATACCTAATAAAGAGGCATTTCCGTAACTATGCCTTGCTGGGTGGGATCCAAGGTTATGTTCTGTATGCTCTATAGAAAATTGTATTAAGCAGTTTTAGGAAATATTGTTGCATATGCGAAGATGAATAATTTCAGTGTAAGATCGGATGTGATCTGGGGTAATAAGGGAAAAACTAAAGACCAGAAATTCTCTTCTCACTTTTCCAATAAAATAGCTTAGTTAGGCTCTAATATCTATGGGTGGACTTATCTTTTTTGCCCACTGATGTGCTTCCTCTTGCTTTATGGGATGAGTCATAAAGTTATTTGCTCAGAAGGAAATCAACTGTAGTTGATTTAGTGGGGTTCAGTGATTTCATGAATTTTAAACTATAAATTGTTAAATCATAAAAAATTCCAAGCTGAAGACATACCTTGTTTGGTTACTAAAGTACAGAATTTCAGTTATGAAGAAAAAAAATTTATCAGCTCAGCTAAACTTTAAGTTTTGTGATTATAACTTACTGACTTCAATATATCTCATAGGTTAAAACAAAATCACCAAATCGTATTCAAGATGTATATATATATATTACATAATTATTCAGTACCAATATGTATTAGTTATTTTATCACTAAATAGTATTAGTTATTTTGGTCAAGGAAAGGTTGACGATGTCTTTTATAATGTCACAGCAGATAGAAAAGTACAACCAATTTAACCAATTTTGATTCAAATACATAGTATGAGCTTGATTAAATCAACTACCTGTTTTTGACATCATGAAAACCAAGCTGAAGCAAAGTCTCTTCTCTCAATGGAAATTTGAATCGAAAAATCTCAAAATTGGATCTGAAAGATGTGTTCTTTATCACTTTATAGCATGTTTATTAAACTTATATTCACAGTACAGAATATCTTTCCCAAACTGATTTAGTTCATATGTTATACTTCTAAACTCTTGTTGTGCTTAAAATTTTAATTTAATTTTAAAGCCATTCTGATTATTGAGTTCCAGGAAGTTACTGGAAATCTGGCCATTAGCCTGTGGAAGGCAGGGAGACTGAATCTGTGTCTGCCTGGTGAACAGTGAAAAATGCCACGAAATATCTTGATGGTCTTTATTAAATAACATGGTGGGGAAGTCCCATTATAATGGACCTAGTTTTCTTTTTAAATAATTTTTTAGATGGCAGCAGTGTTTGTGTTTTGGAAAGTCAGAATTAGTCTTGGGAGGTTGTTTTGAGGATTGCATTGGATTTCAGTGGTGCCAGTCAGATCGGCTGTGCTATTTAAGCCAGCCTAGTGATCTTAAGCGGGCGGTTACTTTGGTAACTGTGAAGACCTAAAGCTTGAACTATATATATGTTCAGTTTATGTAAATAATCTGAAAACCTTTTTTCAAAAAGTGATGGAAGGTCGCAAAAGTACAAAGTGAAGTTTGGAGTTTTAACTCTCATTGCTCATAAATGTACAAAGGAAGTTGTGAAGTGTCCTAAAAGCTTACTGCTTGTTACATTTCATTAAGCTTTTTAGAATCTTTTCATCAAACTTATAAAAGAAAGAGTGTATGATCATTGTGTGTGTGTGTGTGTGTGTGTGTTGGGGTGGGTGCGGTGCGGGGGTAAGAGAAAGGAGTGAAAAATATGAAAAGGAAGAAAGATGGCTAAACATTCTCCCACTCATTCAGAATTAATTAATTTGTAGTATGAATATTTAGAAAAAAAAGTGTTTCATGGGCTAGTGTTGGATCCCAGGTAGATTTTTTTTAAATCCACAGCATAGTAGCACTATTATAATTTGGAATTCTTATTAATAAACATTTTATATAATTTTAATTAATAAAATCTCACAGATGTACCTCTTGAATATGAAAAAATCTGTGCCAGTATTTTTAAAGGCCCCAAAGTCAACAGTAGAAATCAGGCTTACCCAATACATTTCAATTTTTTTGGCACTGGCTATTCCAAAACGTTGTTATCTACCCTTTCCAGTGCCCTGAGCAGGGCTGAGACTGTGATTTGGGGCTGCCCTAGCTTACTTACTCTGAGAGACTTGTGGCAGCAAAAGTAATCGTGTACCAATCTGGATGCCTCATTAAGTCAACCAGCTCCAGAGGCTCTGTAATCTGCTTTTATGTCCGTAGGCTCCGTTCATCTGGCGCTTTCAGCGATGAGAGAGCCAGGTTTATGAAGAAGACAGTGAGGTGAGTGCTGGGAGATTTCCTGTTATTTAATGTGTTTGTAACCCAGTTCAAGGAAGGAAAGCAAAACCAAAAACAGACAAATAAAAATAACCAAATTTGAGGGCTGCCGTAATTAGGTTACGGGCTCAATCAGAAAATCTAATTTTATTTCTGCCGGAGAAAGAATGTATTTGCTGGTCACCATTTTAGTCAGAACGTCTACTCCAGGTTATTGCGGTAGTTAAATATATTGTTTATTAAATGCTTCATTTATATATTAAAGCTTTGACTCAGTAAGAAAATTGCTTTTCTTTTTTTTTTCCAAAACAAGAGGAAGATGTCTCAGGTTTGTTTTATGGATTATCTAAAAGCTTTCATGTCTCAGAACTTAGCCTTTATCTGTGAAATGCTATTACTGCCTTAACACTTTCATGTTAGATCTATATTAGATCAAATAGTTGCATAGCATTATGTATGGATTTATATGCTTTTTAGCTTTGACACAACTGTATAATACAAAGGTATACTTTAGTAGATGTTTATAATTCAAGGATAACCTCTTATTTAACCTTTTCTTGCTTTTATATTTTATCATGTATGCTTTCCATCTGTACACAGCAACTATAATACTTGGTTGTAACGAAATAGATTTGTGGGGACATAGCATTTGTTTGATATACCAAATTTTTAAAATTCTATATCTGTAATTACCTATAATAGGACACCACTGCCAAAATAATAAAAATCACTTTCATAATCTTGTCAGGAAGTTTTACTTTATGTTGTAGCAAATACAATCTAATGTGTTTATTTTAACTACTATTTATAAGTGCTTGACTTAAAATATTGCATTGTAAATATTTTCTTTGGCCTTTTTACATTTTAGGCAGCTTGCCTTTTTCTTTTTAATAGGTTTTCAACATCCAGTTCCCTACCATATTCTTGTTCTGTCTCTATTTTTTAGTTGAAATACAGTTGATTTACAATATTATGTAAGTTTCAGGAATATAGCATAGTTCATAGGTTCATTGTTTTTATAGATTCTGCTCCATTTTAAGTTATTACAAAATAATAGCTTATATTCCCTGTGTTGTACCATATATCCTTGTAGCTTATTTATTTTATACACAGTAATTTGTACCTCTTAATCCCCAACCCCTATTTTGGACCCCTTTCCCACTTCCCACTGGTAACCACTAGTTTGTTCTCTGTATCTATCAGTCTGTTTCTACTTTGTTACAATATTCACTTATTTTATTTTTTTAAATCCTACATATATGATAAAAATTTTGAATTTATAAGAACCAACTCAGCAGTTAAATTTTAATGGCAAACACTTGGCAAGGTATGAATTAATTTCTGATTTTGAGAGGTTGAATAGATTGGGATTTTAAGACTCTGACCTTGTATTTCTGCTTCATCTAAAAAATATAGGATGTTTTTCCCCTTCAACAGCACACAGGTCCTTTTCCTTGAGTATTTCATTCATTCATTTTGTTTTCTTTTGTCATGAAAACTTTTGTTTTTAATTTAGATGGTAAACATTCATTCATTCATTTGGTAAGGGACACGTGCCTTATTTAGTACATGCAATTAATGTCCAATAAAATGGAACAGATGAGAGTTTTCTGTAATATACTATGTGGAAATATTTTTCTGCCAACTTTTTTACCTGGTAAAGATCTGACTTCCCAGGGCCTTGCTGGGGTTCTCCAGGCTTTCCCTACCCCACCCTCACAGATGGCAGGGTCATGCAATGCCAAGGCCCCTTATTTCTTTCAGACTTAACTCCCATTATTGTGAAATCAGGAAAAGTAATTATGAGGTATAATTGCACACAGTGTCATTGAGCCTTTGACTTGAGAACATCACTTTAGCAGCCCAAAGATATGGTTAGAAATTGGTTTAAGAGAATACTCACTTGTTTTCCAGATGTATTAACCTAGGATCCTGGAAATTGTCTTAAAGGTTCAGGACAAGTGAAATAAATATTTTCATAGGAAAAAAATGTCTTTAACAAAGTTGTAAATGGGGTCAGGTGTTTGCAGCAATGTCAAGCAGAGTTGTATTCCACCTAATCAATCTGGTAGAATATAAGACTGGAATGCAGGGTGGGAAATGAATACAATTTTGGACATAAAGCAGGCATGGTTCTTGCAAACTCATAGAGATTGTTTCTATGACTTCAAAGTCAGTTTTTCTGCACAAGTGCTACAGAAGTTTTGGCTGTTACCTCGCCCTTATTTTGGTTTAGTGACTCACATACTCTCTGCTCTCAACTTTTGATCTATTATAATTCTCAGAGAAGGAAAGAGAAAGAAAAGAAATTAATATATTCAAAAATATTTGGAAGCAATTATTTTTAATGGGTTTTTCCTTTGGCTGCACTGGGTCTCCATTGAGGTGCACGGACTCTCTCTAGTTGAGGTGCGCGGGCTTCTCTTGTCATGGTACACCGGCTTAGTTGCCCTGCAGCACGTAGGGTCTTAGTTCCCCAACCAGGGATTGAACCAGCATCCCTTGCATTGGAAGGTGGGTTCGTAACCACTGTTCCACTAGGGAAGCCCCTGGAAGCAGTTATTTTTCATGGGAATGATCAGAGGAAAATAATCTAGCTTAAACAGGTAGACACAAGCTGTAGGTAAACAGCAGCTTTGTTGAGCCTTGATTCACTCACACACAGGCTATGTGGTCTTCAGTAACACTTTTCAACCAGAGCCAAGTATAAGGAGAAAAAATGAAACTAAATTATGGTGTGAGGGAGATGGTAATGTCATGGGCCAAAATTCTATCTTGAAAAGTGTCAATGTGCAGATGTTCCCTGGAGATGAACTGACCCAAGAGCTCACTGTCTTTCAACAGATATGCTTGTCACTTTCCAGTTCCCCTGTGTTTAGGCATACAAGCCAGTCTGTTCATTTTTCTGTCCCTGTGATCCTGGGTTTTCACCAGCACTGCTCCTCGTTTGTCTTAGCCACATGCCACACTGACAGTATCCTGTGCCAAGAAGACTCACAACAATGCTCCCTTCTAAAAGAAGCTTCCTCAAGCAAGAAAACTTTAAAAAGGGGAAGGAGGAGGTCATATTTTGTTTTCTAATATTAAAACTTCTTTCCCATAATCTGTGGTCAGGAATTTGTGCTTGAAGTTCATCCATAGGTTGGACCGTGAAGTGGCCTGATTTGAGAACTCTCCCTGATAGGAGTGGAAGGGTGCACCACACTCCACATTGGCTCTTATGACCAATCAGAACCTTTCCTGCTCTCAGAGTAACATTGGATAGGATTCAATAGGATAGCGAGACTCTCCAGCCAGAGAAAGTGTGCAAAACCGAGGCATGATTGAGACAAGCATGTTAATAGGAAGCCTGCTTTTGAAGAGTGTGTCTGGAGTGAATGGAATTGGTTTTGGACTGCTTGAGATCCCTTTAAGTGATAAAAAGGCTAAATAAACTAATTAAACATATTATGCTAAATAAACAACATGACGTTATACAAATTATGCAATATTCACACACATACCTAACAGCCCCTGAGAGGCCTGCTGGTCAGGGCTCAGAGTCTCTACACCAGACTGAAAAATCTTCCAGCTTCTTTAAAAAATGTTTAATTCTGCTTCTATTCCTAGGTGCCTACATTTGTTTCTTTCCCTTTCCATCTCAGTACTGTTTAATATGCATTTTTTTGTTTGTATGTGTTCCAACAAAATGTGTGATTTGTGTACGTGTGTGCATGCTAAGTCGCTTCAGTAGTGTCCAACTCTGTGCGACCCTATCGACTGTAGCCCACCAGGCTCCTCCGCCCATGGAATTTCCCAGGCAAGAGTACTGGAGTGATTTCAGGGAAGCTTCCTGATCCAGGGATCAAACTCGAGTCTTTTAAGTCTCTTGCATTGGCAGGCAGGTTCTTTACCACTAGTGCCACCTGAGAAGTATACATGTGTTTTTAAGGTATACATGTGTTTGTGTGAATGCTGTTCCTATCTTATCCTGTTGCTCAATCTTCTCTTAGCACATCATTTTAAAGATCCATCTCTGATCTCATGGTTTAACTGCTGCCTAAGATTCTGTGGTATTCATCCATCATGTTTTCTCTAGCCACTTTCTTGAGAATGGGCACCTAGATGGTCCCCAAACCCATGCTGCTGCTGCTGCTAAGTCGCTTCAGTCGTGTCTGACTCTGTGTGACCCCATAGACGGCAGCCCACCAGGCTCCTCCGTCCCTGGGATGCTCTAGGCAAGAACACTGGAGTGGGTTGCCATTTCCTTCTCCAGTGCATGAAAGTGAAAAGTGAAAGTGAAGTCACTCAGTCGTATCCGACTCTTAGGGACCCCATGGACTGCAGCCCACCAGGCTCCTCCATCCATGGGATTTTCCAGGCAAGAGTACTGGAGTGGCTAAATTAAAAAAAAAAAGAAAAAACACCCAATAATAATAAGTGCTAGAGAAAATGTGTAGCTACTGGGACTTTCAAACGTTGCTGGGATTAGTAAGGGTGGGGAATACGAAACAGTACAGAATGACCCAACAATACCAGTCTTAGATAGTCATCCCAGGGAAATGAAAACTTGTTCACATAAAAGCTTTACATAAATATTTGTAGCAATTCTATTCATAATCACCGAAAACTGGAAGCAACCTAAATGTTCTTCTTAAACACATCACGAATATCTTGCATAACTGGCTAAAAACATGCATATCCATGTAATGGAAAGATACTCAGCAATAAAAGGAATGACATGTTGATCCATGTAGCAACTTAGATGAATCTCAGGAGAGTAATACTGAGTGAAAAACAAAAAACAAAAACCAACCTTGAACAGTTATATGCTATATGAATTCAATTATATGACAATCTCAAAAAGTCAAGATTAAAGGCAGATCACTGGTTGCCAAGGGTTAAGGGTGGGAGGAGGGAAGCATGATGGAATTTTGGGGGGTTTTCTGATTGTGATGGTGGTTAGAGGGATGTATACTGAGTTAATATTTATAAAAACTTTTTGTTAAAATAGATTAAAAAAAAACTTTAAAAGGATACTTGGTGCAAGTGAGCTTAAATGAAGTTGTTGAGGTTGACAAATTGCATCGAAACTGCTGGCAGACAAAGAAGTACTGAACCAATCAGCTCAAGACCAGATGTGTGAACCAGGATGATGGCTGAGGTTGAGTTCCTGTAGGCTGGGAGAGAAGGATGGCACCAGGTTCTCAGGGAAGGACAGGAAAGTAGAACACCAGCCTATGGGATAACGCAGCAAAAGCCGTGGGCTGAAAGCTGCCGCTCAGGGGAATTTTAATTCAATGCCACAAGTGTTAATTGAGCACCTCCTAGATGGAAGGCACTGTAATTAGCACTGGGGATATGCCACTAAAGACACCCAGTCCCTGAGCTCTTGGAGCTGATATTCTAGTAAGGTGTTGTTTTATTTTAGTTGCTAAGTCATGTCCTCTTCTGTTCATGGGACCTCTGACATTTGAGTGAAATTTCTATTATATCTGATCGAGGAGGATTTCCACCCTAATCTCAGTGGACTTGCTGAGAAAAGTGAGAAGCCTCAGGCTGCGGTTTCCAGGATCTCACAATCTGATGTTGTTTGGCACACCCAGTGGTGCTTTCTCTGCTATGCCTGGCTTCACTGTTTAAGAACTCTGGCTCATGTCTAAGGCCCAGGAACACCAGGGCTCAGGTCACACCCTTCTTTGAGCATTCCGTGCGGTTCCCTCCCCACACTTGGAGAAAGCAGCCAGTGTTCCCTGGGTCTGGCAGGCTCTGCACTGGCCCTGCCAATGTCTCCACTGGTGCTCACCTCGCTGTTCGAATTTCACTGCTGCTCCCCTTCTGTAGGGACCTCGGGGCTCCTACTTCCCTTCTCAGCAATCACTACTTCAGTCTTAAGCCTCTGCCATTTCCACAGCTCCCAAGCAGATCCAGTTGGCACTCTGGTTTCCTAGCACTTGACCTTGACATTGAGGGTAAAAGTGGGAAAACACAGGCTGGACAAAGAGGTGAAAGAACAAGGGGAAGGCTGAATTTTTATTGCTGCATTTTCCAACATGGTTTCCAGAAACTTATTGCAATGAAGAGCAGAATGAGCCTGCCTGCCACTCAGTTTTAATTCCTTTGGTTCTGGAAATTTCTATGGAGGCTTGGTTAATACAAATCAACAACAAAAAAACTTGTTTTCCTTCCTCTTTGCCCCACTAGGCTCATTTTCTTTGTGACAACGTGTTCAGTTCATAATATAGATCTGCTGTTTGCTCTGCAGAGTTTAGTACCTTTTTCACTTATTATTTTTTTTTTTTTGCTCGAACCTCCCATCATCTCCCTGTAGTCAGAGCTCAGATTTCATCTTAATGAAGCCTGTCTGTTTAATACTCAGTCTGGCCCAGGCACTCAATTCCCTGACTTTGCTCTGCTTTTTTTCTGCTTTTCTTTTTCATAGGACTTATTTCCTGTTAACAGAACATAAAATTAGTCTTTTAATTTCTTTCCTGGTTCATGGTTTATTGTCTCTCTTCACCAGACCCCACTCTCCAGGACGTAAATGCCACAGAGTTGGGCATCTTTATGTTGCTTGAAAAGTGGAATATTCAATCATTCTGCTGCATTTCTTACACAATATTCCCAACGGATGATTTGCATTATATTTTAAATTCAGATGGTGTGATCACTGCCTAAATAATCCACTCACAAAAAGAAATTAATTTTTGTTGTATAGACCTGTGCTACCCAGTTAGGTAGCCATTAGTCACATCTGGCAATTTAAATTAAGATTAAATAAAATTAAAAGTTCAGTTCCTCATTTACAGCAGCCATATTTCTGGAGCTCAGTAGTCACATGTAGTTAGTGGCTACTTGTGCACAGCACAGATGAAAAACAGGCCCATCAGCAGAAAGTTCTGTTGGACTTTCTACTCCTCTATAGCAGTGCTATGGAGGAATCAATTTGCCAACTTATTTGATTTTTACTTTCACGTAGTTTGTAACTATATATTTAATATCTCCACTGAGTAAGGCACCATGATAACCGCATAGGAACGATTCAGAGACCTTGCTTCTTTCAGCAAGTGACTCTGAAGATAAATATAATATAAAGATACATATCAAGAGCCTTGAGAAGACACAGATGAAGTGCTGCAGAAATTCAAAGGAGGAAGAGATCTGTATTTCCCAGCTGAGGGTAGAAAATCAAGGAAAGCTTCTTGGAGGAAGTGGGTCTGAAACAGAAAAGTGCCTATTGCCTCAGCCCTGAAGCACAACGCACTCAACACCGCAGGACAGCTAGAGGAGAGAACTCGTACCCAGTAACGTTCTGGTGGAAAAGTTAGCACCAAACAAGGAGATTTTTTTAAAAGTTTTATTTATTTATTTATTGCCTGCACTGGGTTTCTGTTGCTGGGCGTAGGCTTTCTTTAACACCGGTGTACGGTCTTCTCATCGTGGTGACTTCTCTTGTGGTGGTGCCGAGGCTTCCATAGTTGCAGCACGTGGGCTCAGTAGTTGCAGCTCTCAGGCTCTACAGCATGGCTCAGTAGCTGTGACACATGGGCTTAGTTGCCCCAAAGCATGTGGAATCTTCCCAAACCAGGGGTTGAACCCGTGTTCCCTGCAGTGGCAGGCAGATTCTTAACTGCTGGACCACCAGGGAAGTCCCAAACAAAGAGATTAATGACTATGCCTCCAAGACTTTGGAACTCCATTTTTACTTCTCCCTCACCTTCACCTTGGAACAACAAGCCCGCACATTTACAGAAACCTCGACTTCTGGTCCTGATGTCTTCTGCTTGTGCAGAGCTGAGACTAGCTGGTGAGAACTAAAACAATTTGGATGGTTGCTTCTCTAATTTTCCCTTCCCGTCTGGTCATTCCAATCCAAAGAGAATCTCCTAAAGCTGCTTCTCCTTGTAGGATATATCTTGACATCTTGATCTAAAGAGCTGTATTAAGAGGGGATGAATGGTTGATGTGATTTTCACATACCTGAGATTCTCCACTTGGGCTCATGTATCCCTCTCTCTGAACCCATAGGAGCTGACTTGTATTAACTTGACCTTCACCAATAGTTGGAGAACCCAATACTCCCAGTGGAAAATAAACTCAGGTCAAGGAAACAAGGCATGTGAGAAGCACAATTATTTCTGTAGAAAGACACTGCGTTGCTGAGAGCTGTGAGGCTCTCCAGTGCCACTAATAAAAGTTCAGTATCTCTTGAGTGTTTGTTCTGACTGCTCAGATAGCCCCATTAGGCTCCATTGGCCACTGGCCATCTTGGTAATGACTCTTCCATGGTTCACAGCACAAGCTGCGAACTATGGCCCATAAGCCAAATCTGGCCTCCTGCCTGTTTTTGTGCAGCTGTGTGAGAAGGCAATGGCACCCCACTCCTGTACTCTTTCCTGGAAAATCCCATGGATGGAGGAGCCTGGTGGGCTGCGGTCCATGGGGTCTCGAAGAGTTGGATACGACTGAGCGACTTCACTTTCACTTTTCACTTTCATGCATTGGAGAAGGACATGGCAACCCACTCCAGTGTTCTTGCCTGGGGAATCCCAGGGACAGGGGAGCCTGGTAGGCTGCCGTCTATGGGGTCGCACAGAGTCAGACACGACTGAAGCGACTTAGCAGCAGCAGCAGCAGTGAGCTATGAATGGTTTCTACATTTTTTAAAATTGTTGGCAAAAATCAGAAGACTGATATTTTGTGATACATGAACATTTTATGGGATTCAAAGTTCAGGATCCAGAAATAAAGTTACGTAGGAGCACAACCATGTTAATTTACTGATTGTCTATGGGGTTTCCTGCTGCAGTGGCAAAGCTGAGCAGTTGTGACAGAGACTACAAGGCTTACAAAGTGAAAAATATTTACTCTCTGGCCTTTTACAAGAAAAGTTGGCCAACTTTGGTCTATACCCTCAGCTTCTCAAGCTAATAGTGATAATAAACTCCTGGCAGGCTGATCCTGCCTTACAGAGAGACATGAACTCACAAAACTGAAACCTCAAGTGAAGTCATTAGGGGGTAGACACAGGTCAGAGGCATCTTTCACGAAGGCAATATTCCAGATTGTTTGGAAATGGAAGCATTTTCTCATAGACTAAAGACACGATAACAAAATCGAAAAACAAGCTGTGGCTTCAAGCGTTGAAGTCTTGACTCATTTATTTTCTTCTTCCTGAACTATTGGCTTTCTGTAATTTTATATTGTTTGAGAGTGTGCCATAGGGCCACAATTCTTCTGCACAGCCTAAGATAATGCAACAATCAGATAAACAAATCCTCTCAGATAGTCACAGGGAACACTCTGAAATGTGTTTTCGAAGAGTTCTTATACGTTGTTAAATGCATGACGCCATAAATCAAGTATAATTTTATATCATTCAGATCAGCCAGATCATCATTTATTCAGCATCTGATTTATGTTTCTTAAACACCGTTAAGCACTGTTAGGTTGTTATAAAATAAAACTGTTATGAAAACAGATACATTTCCTGGTTCAGAGGTGTTCATTTGAGGAAAAACACTTAACTCCCCTGACACCGTGTGACAGACGCTGTAACAGAGATACCTGTCAAGTGCTATGGGAATAAAGATTAGGAAACCCCTGATTCTCCTGGGGAATGTGAGGAGATGAGGATCAGGAAAGGCTCCGCAGAGGAGATGCCAGGTGAGCTGAGCCTAGGCAGGTGATTAGGCGTTGACCAGAGAGACACAGACCTGGGAGAGAAGATCCCAGACAAGGCCCTGAGGTACAGAAAGGTGTGGCCATCTGCTTTGTTCCTGCCGGAAACCCCTGCATGGTCCAGCGCTGCCATCTTATGCCTGTTCCACAGATTTCAGATGATGAATGACTGTGATGTGTTTGGTGATCACTGAGGTAGAGTGGGGGAGTATGTGTATGTATACTCTGTATACTCACTAACATGCTATTGGGGAACCATTTCAGGGACTAGACAAGATTGCCTTTTAATATTTCATGTATCTGTGGGCATATAAATGGCATTTCTTGGAGTCCCTGGAAATAGCTTGTAGTCTTTCTTAGCAGCATTTCTGAAGCTCTCTCCTGGTCTGGTAGACAGTGTACACATGTTTGACATTCTTGTGAAACCTCTGAAAACTTACCAGGAAATTTCAACTCACAGTTGAAGTGCCCAACTGTTAATGATATGTCATAGTAGCCATTTGCTGTTGAATGTTTGGTCTTAGGTAAGACAGGCTATGGGCCTTTGGCAGTTGGAAGGCATGACTTTTTCTCACACTCAAAAAAGGTATATATCAATTCATGGGATTACCTTAAATCAGTCACTCTCATTTATTTTTAAGGTACATTATTTGCACTTGTTAGCTCTTTATTTTTGGTAGCAAATGACTTTCAGTCTCACAATTAATTAAAATATAAGAACTGGGGTTTAAAAGCACTGCTTTGATTCTGTTTTATAAATAAGTTCATTTGTATCTTTTTTTTTTTAAAGATTCCACATACAAGTGATATCATACAATATTTCCCTTTCTCTGTCGGATTGACTTTACTCAGTATGGCAATTTCTAGGTCCATCCATGTTGCTGCAAGTGGCGTTATTTAATTCATTTTAATGGCTGAGTAGTATTCCATTATACATATGTACCACATCTTCTTTATCCACTCCTCTGTTGATGGATGGATAACTAACAAGGACCTATTGTATAGCACAGAGACGTCTACTAAATACTATGTAACAACCTAAAAGGGAAAAGAATTTGAAAAAGAATAGATACACGTATGTGTATAACTGAATTACTGTGCTGTATACTTGAAACTAATACAATATTGTTAATCAACTATATTCCAATATAAAATAAAAAGTTCAAAAACAGAAGCACTGCTTTGAACTAAAACACCTTGACATTTGCAGATTTGGCAACCACGGGGTTAGTGACTTGGGATCCACCCACACAGTCAATCACTGAGGCACAAATTTGAATCCTGTGGATAGCAAAGCCAGAGCATGGGAAGGCATCCAAAGTCGAGTTAAAGTTTTCTACTTGACTTCGGAGACCCGGTAATTCTTAAGCACTAGTTTTTAAAAAGTTTGTAGAAAATGGTCACAGGGTAAAAAAAGCAACTGCTGGCCATGACAGTAAAAAGAAAGGAGTCGTTTCAGAAAGAAGGATCCTTAGGCAAGCTCAAAGATGCCTATGGGATCGTTAGGAATATGAAGATCACTGAAATCTTTCATTTCCACTTGACTGCCTTGAAAAGGGGGAATTCAAAGTCTCATCAGCATTCACAAGCCCCCGCGGACATATCCCTCCCTGTTGTCTAGGAAGGGTTGACTCTGTCTTGAGCACTCCTACAGTTTGCAAATTCACTCCTGTGAATTTGCATGACCCAGAAAAAAGGACTGGCAAATCCAAGATAAACATCAAACCAGACTCAGTCTCATGGTATAAATTCCAGGTTAATGAAGCCTGAGCTAATAAGGTTTCATGCCCTCAAGTAAGTCTTAATCCTTGTCACCGGTGCTGCTGATGTCTTCCCTGAAGAGACTTGCTCCTGGGGCCAAGCCAGCCGCACGAGGCCACGTTATAATAGCTCCCCTCCTCTCCACAACTCTGATCCTGGCACTTAGAAATCATGTACCCTTCGTGATACTTTCCAGGTAATTTTTTCAGGTGGCAGGTTCTTGAAAGCAAAGGATTACTCACGAGCCTTCTCTGTATGCTGCTTCCCTTTCTCATTTCCTTCTGGTTCTCAGGCATCAAACACATGGGGGAAGGAGGTGGAGGGGGAGCCCAACTTGAGTTTCCAAATTCAGTGAATCTCTCTCATAGCCAGGAAACTAGATGCATATTGTGAATTACTAATCAATTTCACTGAGTCCGTTGTAGTGAGGTGGATGAACCTAGAGTCCGTCACCATACAGACTGAAGTAAGCCAGAAAGAGAAAAACAAATACCAGACGAACACATATATATGGAATCTAGAAAAATAGTACTGACGAAGCTATTTGCAGGAAAGGAATCTCTATTCCCGCAGATGCAGAGAATGGACTTGCGGACACGACAGGGGAAGGAGAGGGTGGGACAAATTGAGAGAATATTATTGACATAGATACACTACCATGTGTAAAGGAGACAGTTAATGGGAAGCTGCTGTATAACACAAGAAGCTCAGCTCAGGGCTCTGTGATGACCTAGAGGGGTAGGATGGGTTGGCTCTATCCTGAGCACTTCCCTACACTTTGGATTCTCCAAATTGGGGTGGGGGTGTGGGAGACTCAAGATGGAGGGGATATATGTAGACATATGGCTGGTTCATGTTCTTGTACAGCAGAACCAATATATCATTGTAAAGCAGTTATCCTCCAATTTTAAAAGATGGGAAAAAAAGAATTACTAATGAATTTCAAATTGCGATGGTTCTCTTAAAGCACATGAGGAGCAACTCATAAATAAAAATCATGGAAATAATCATCCCACGTGAAATAACTTATTTCAGTTTCTTAAGCTCATGTCTTTTAAGTAGTATCTTGCCTTCGTAGAGTGCTCCCAGCTTTTTAAGGTCTTTTTACTTGTATTGCCTGGTTATTTATGTAGATCCTACAGATAATAACATGTATGCGTGCATGCTAAGTTGCTTCAGTTGCATCCAACTCTTTTCGACCCTATGGACCGTAGCCCACCATGCTCCTCTGTCCATTGGAGTCTCCAGGCAAGAATACTGGAGTGGATTGCCATGCCTTCCTCCAGACAGATAATAACATTAATCATCATAATCCAACAAAATAACACGTTATTACACCAATTGGATAGGTGTGGAGGTTGAAGCAATCATTCAGAGGTGTACTGTGAAATGATTCTTTGTTCTAACATTAAGAAATAAATGTGGATTTAATACAGAATCATGTTTTCTTTTGATCCCAAGTTCTTAATGAGATGATCAGGAGATGATCAATTTTTAGAAATTGATCCATGGTGGGATATCCTGGTCAGCTTTTTGCCCAACTAAAAACTAGCTTGCATTCCAGGCAGGCAGGGCATAAGCACTATGGACTTTTTAAGATTTCACAAAAACATCTGAGGTCTGAAAATAATGTGCTGGGTGGGTTACATCGCTGGCTTTTTCAGGAACATTCGAGGGGAATCACAGAGATTTGGGCTATGTAAGCGGATACATTTTAGGAGGTGTACAGTCGAGGGAGACAGTTTTTCAAAGCAGGTGATTCTTAGCGATGTGTGTTTGCAGGACACAGGGGTCCAACAGAGAGTGAGGAGAGTGTGAAGCAGGACAGAAAGGAGCTGGTGAAGGAGTCACTCCCTGAGAAGGCACTGGGGGTTAGGGTGCACGGGACCAGGGATGCTGTGCTAAGTACACAAAGTGCGTGTAATGTGAGGTGAAGAGGTTTCTTCAAATCTTTTCTCTACCAGTTTGTAGAAATGTGTGGAATCAATGCAAGTTAACATTTGTCAGTGGCTGTTCCCACATGTGTAAGATTCAATGATTGTGAATATTCAAGTAAATAATGCAGGCAACCAGTTTAGCACAGTCTTTGGAATAAAGTACCATGTGTAGATGTTAGCTCCAATAGGAAGAGTCGCTATAATTATTGCTAATATGAGGCTGGGGAAGCAAGACAACAAGATGTATAAATCATGGTGTCTGCCCACAAGGAGTTAAAATGTTGTGAGAGTTGTGAGAAAAATATACAGACCACAGTAATACAGAGCAGAATTAAGTCATTGATGCCATAGCCTTCATGTTTTGCTCTCATCAGGGATGTAGAAGCCAGTGAGGACTGTGGGGGGGGGGGGTGTCATTCCTGAGGACCCAGGACTGAGTCCATAGGTGCCCACTTGTTATTCCTCTCCTCTCCTTTGCAGCAGGAGGGGCTGGTCCACTGTTAGGGCTTCATGGCTCTCGCCAGCCTCTAGCCTATGACCCTACCTCGCCCTCTCCTAACCCTTCTTTCCACTACTCTCTGCTTCCTTCCCCACAGAGAGAGAAGGCAGTTGCTCCTAAGAGGCTGACTTTCCAGGTCTGATTTGCTCAAGCCTAGGGCACCAAGTCCTAAGCAACAACCCTTCCTGCTGTGAAGGAACTGGCTCTGTTTGATAAGCAGGTTTCTGGATAAGAAGACGAGTCTGTGTTCTCTATATTTCACAGTCTAGGGGAAAAAAAAACAAAACACCTGCAAGGTACTTAACGAGCAAGCTACTCAAGATCATCAGCTAAATTTTATTTATTTTATATCCTCCTCACCTAACATCAGACTTCCCTGATAGCTCAGTTGGTAAAGAATCCGCCTGCAATGCAGGAGACCCCAGTTTGATTCCTGGGTCAGGAAGATCTGCTGGAGAAGGGGTAGGCTACCCACTCCAGTATTCTTAGGCATCCCTTGTGGCTTATCTGGTAAAGAATCTGCTTGCAATGTGGGAGACCTGGGTTTGATCCCTGGGTTGGGAAGATCCCCTGGAGAAGGGAATGGCTACCCATTCCAGTATTCTGGCCTGGAGAATTTCATGGACTGCATAGTCCATGGGGTTGCATAGAGTTGGACACAACTGAGCGACTTTCACTTTCTTCTAACATCATGCCTTAGAGGAAGCAGGTCCTCACTACCTGTTTAATCAGAATGAGTTAATTAATCTTTGTGTTCAGTCGCTGAGTCATGTCTGACTCTGTGACTCCACAGACTGCAGCACACCAGATTTCCCTGTCCTTCACTATCTCTCGGAGCTTGCTCAAACTCATGTCCATTGAGTTAGTGATGCTATTCAGCCATCTCATCCTCTGTTGTCCCCTTCTCCTCCTCCCTCAATCTTCCCCAGCATCAGGGCCTTTTCTAATGAGCTGGCTCTTTGCATCAGGTGGCCAAAGTATTGGAGCTTCAGTTTCAGCATCAGTCCTTCCAATGAATATTCAGGACTGATTTCCTTTAGGATTGACTGGTTGGATCTCCTTGCTGTCCAAGGGACTCTCAAGAGTCTTCTCCACAGTTCGAAAGCATCAATTCTTCAGCATTCAGCCTTCTTTATGGTCCAGCTCTCACATCCATACATGACTACTGGAAAAACTATAGCTTTGACTAGATGGACCTTTGTTGGCAAAGTAATGTCTCTGCTTTTTAATACAGTGTCTGGGTTTAAGGCCATATATTAAAATCTACCATTGCGCTGCAAATTGATCTCAGGTTCCCAACTCATAGCTTTGTACTTGCCCTTGAATCTTAAGTTGCAATGGATTTGGTGCTAACAAGTTAATATATAACATTTTCTTACATTTTTGTGAAAATTAAGTAGTGTAGTACATAAAACATGCTCATTATGAAGCTTTTGACATAGTATGCAATCATAATGGTTACACTAGCTGTGTGACTTCAGCCAATCTGCTCATTAACAAAATGAGAATAATAATACCTCTCTCACAACTGTAAAGCATAAGATCATACAGGCCTAGTGAATTTAAATGAATGGTTCAAGGTCACACAGATGGTTATTAACAGGCCAGAACTCAAGCCCAGACTTAGATTATAAGTGTTCAAAACATGATGACTGTTAATTATAGCTATTATTTCTCTCTCTGTCTCTTCCCACTCACCCACCTGAATCACACACACACACACACACACACACACACACAGAGTTATTCACATGCAGGGAAAAACTAGATCCTCACTCTTGCTACCAGCTTGCCTTCCCATCCCTGGGCTTTAGGGCTGGCCTTCTTTGTCTTCCCAGCCCACATTGCCTTTCCCCCAACTTGAAACTGCTTCTTGCTCTTTGTCCACGGGGTGCCAGAGGGCAGGAGTCTTCCTGCTGTCTGGAACATAATTCTACAGTGAAGAGAAGGGAGCCTGATGGGGAGAATGGCGGGAAGGTCCAGCAGAGAGAGACAGAAATGCTAAGAAATTGAAAGAGGGGACACATGGGGATTGCAGTCTGTGTGATCAGGCACTGTGCTGGGCACCCTCCTGTTCCATTTAATCCTCATAACAAGGCCTGACCTTTGACATCCTGGGGCGCATGGTGACACTGGAGATGTTAGGGCTGTGGGAGAACAGGACCAGTCCAGCATCCTTTCCTGCTGTCCTTCCTGACCCCTCAGGGAACCTACAGGTCTGCCTCAGACACAGGATGATTTTCTGGCAACGGAGGAAGAGGAAGTCTTCCCTAATCTGTCCTCAAACTTAATTCCTCCCTGCATGGAGGCCAGGCCTTTTAGTTAACAACAAGAGTGAAAGGGAGGGTAGATGCTTCCATCAAAACAGAAATAGTAATGCTTTATCAGAGAAGCAGAGCATGTAGATAGGAGGGACGGTGTCTCTTAGTAAAGGAAGATGTCAGGGCTTCCATGGAAGAAGTGAGAACACCCAGTGCCCCCAGGGGTGCTCAAGAACAACTTAAAAGACCTCATGCCAGCCTCCATATATGGCCAGTCAATGGGCTTTGGAACCAGACAGGTCTGAATAAGAATTGCATTTCTGTGATTCTCTTGCTGTGTGACATTAGGTCAGTTAACTAACCACTCTGGACAATAGTTTTCTCATTTGTATGATCAAGACAATCTCAAATGACTAAAATTCTAAAAGGCAACTCTAAAATGAAGACTGTCCTTTGCAGGATTAAAGTGATATATATAAAACATTGAATAGCATCTGGCTTTTAACCATTGCAGAAAAAATATAATTATTTCATCATCACTTACGAAGGAAAGTTACACGGCTCAAAATAGCCTGGAGTTAAAACTTCCCTCCAGGTCCTCCCCACCATTCTACGAAAAACAAAGAACTCTCTCACCCGAAGATAAAGATGGACATTAAGGTTGATTACGCCCAGCTCCCAGCCAGTCCCAGCCTCTGGCCATCTCCCGAATTCCTTGCCCCAGCCGTTTTAAGAGATAACTACTCCGAACAACCTTGGAGAAGAACAGGCCTCCTAGGACAGTAGACTTCCACACATATGCCTAAATATACATACTCTTTTCTTGTTGGTGCGGCAGCTCACTAATCTAACCGCTGCCCCTTCTCACCTCATTAAAGGGGATCTGTCCTTAAAGTGCCGGTCTTGTTCTTTTTCTGAACCTCACCTTCTCTAACTCCCTTACCCTATAACTTATGAAACTGAAGTCAAGCTGAGCTCAGAGGAACTCCATGTTCTGTTTGGCATGCAGGGGGCTTACCTCAATGGGACCCACAGGCCTGGTCATCCTAGTGCTGAGAAGGGCAGGGTGGGTACGCAAGATGCCAAGGAATGTCCTCAAGATATGGACTCCAGAATCTGATCAGGCGAGACCAAGGTGCCTTGCTTCCACCTGTTCATAGTGTACCTTCTGGTCCCAATCCTGTGGGCTTATGAGAACCCCAAGTGTAATGAACTGCCCCTCCGTACCGATTCCAGAGGACTTGAGGCGCCTGCTATATGGCAGGTTTAAATCTAGAGGCTGTGGGTACAAAGACGTGTGGCTTCTGCTTGGCGGCACCACAGCTCAGGAAGATGAAAGGTGGACACAGACCCTGCTCCCAAACGCTGAGACGGTGGTGAGCAGCCCTGAACCGCGCAGGAGACAGTCCCGCATTTTCCAGAAAACAGTGTACACAGTGCGGGCGTCAGTTTTCTTCTTGGCTCTTTACCCTAGGTACCGAGACCACTGAACCGGTGACACTGAACTGGGCTTACTTGATTGTTGGGAGAAACCAAAAACACCCTGAAGGAGAGAGGGGCAGAGAGCCTCGTGCAAAGAAAGACTCGAATTAGCAGCCGCCCTGCCTTGCCTGATGCTCCTGGAGCTGCTGAAGGGCGCCCACCACCAAGGCAGACCCGGCTGAGGCAAGTCCCTGGGGTCCTCCCCTGGGCTGGGGGGAAGGGGTTGAGGAAGAGCAGAGATGGGAAGGAGGGCAGGGAGGCAAAGAGAGTCCTGGGCTATACTTCACTCGGACATGCAAGTAAAGGCAACAGCTGCCAGGTTTCAGGGGCTTCTGAAGCTTACAAACACCTGAAGGCATTACATTTTTAACTTTTCTTAAAATTCTCCTTCTCTCATCGTCTCCTGAAAGTGCCAGATGTGACTCTCAACCTGGGCAGTCCCTGTAGCCGTCACCTGGGTTATTGACCCTCAGGGCACTCGGGTCTCATCTCCTATAAAATGGGCACAGTGACCCTGTGCGAAGATGATACAAGCCAAGGGCTGGAAAGCATTTCATCCAGCGTCTTCTACCAGGAGTTTGTAGGATTCCTTCCTCGAGTTTCTGCCAAGCTCTCCAGACCCAACAGGGAATGGAAAACACTATCAGATAAAACAATGTGAATTCAGGAACATCTCACTTGGGTTTGGAACTATCTTTTAAGATCCAGTGAAACCGAGACAGCTGGCATGGGTTCACCATCTGGTGTGTGTGCAGCACAGACCTGGGCCAATAGAACATGTGAAGAAATGGAAAACAGCTCTTCTCCCAGGACTCACCAAACGTCCCCTGCGTGCTGCCATGCACTTGTTTGGGGATTCCAGGCAGTGAGCTCAGGGCTGGGCCCGTTTCTGGAGACAGTCATTAAACAACCAGAATTCTCAGCAAGTGCTTAACCAAATTCTTATCTGTGGGCAGTATTTAGTGGTGCCACAGGGATGCAGGGATAAAAAGCAATGTGGAAACATCTAGGGAAGATATAGAGAGCTGGAAGATTCCCTCCAGGAGGGAAGCTGTGAAATATTCTCCATTTCTACATGCTTGTTATTTTATGCATGTTTATTTAATTGTCCTAACAAAATCCTGCATAGTAGGAATTTTTATCACCATTTTACAACAAATAAACTAAGGCTCAAAGAGCTTACGTCCCTTGCCAAAGTCTGGATTTGAATCTGAGTCTGAACACAGGACTTTTTTCTCTCTCTTGCTACCTTTCCCAAGAACCCTGAATTTCTGGGAAATAAATGAACTCCAGGGATAAGGCAGCACTTTCCCCGTGTTTTTTTTTTTTTGTGTGTGTGTGCATGACCTCTTCCTCTTTTTTCTGAAGAAATAGATAACAAGGCCACCAGGATCCTAGAGGCAGCCCTGGTCACCCTTGCACTTGGGTCAGCACAGTGGATTTTTGCATGAGTTGCTTTCCCATCAGGCTTTTCCCAGAAAGAGCCCTGCATCTGACAGCTCAGTACAACACATCTCTCAGGCTCTGTTTTCTCCCCACAGGAACCTGAGATTCTATCTCTGTGTGTGTTATCAGACCGCTAAAGAGTTACATATGTCAGCAGAGAAGAAGAGCGTGAGCTCGGCTTCCAGGAAAGCCCTCTCTGCTTCCCTGTTCTGGCTTGAGCTTTGTGTCTTTCATCAAGTTCCTCAGGACACCTCGCTGCCTGCCAAGATCAAGGCAAATGAAGCAGAAGGCTCTCTGGGTAAGTGCTCCTTTCCAGGACCTGAATTTGGACAGCAGCAAAAGATGCTGATTATTCCATGGCCCTTACCCCTCACTTCCTTTGGGAGAGGGTATCTGAATTCTTGCTGGGTCTGATAGTCTGTGGCTCCTTTGGAAATAAAAGGTGACAATAGCAAACAGTGCACATCACAAGTACCAAAGTGAACGATTACCTCCCATCAAAGTTTGCAAACTGCACCCACACTTGCCATTTTACCTCCTTCTTATGTGAACCCTATGAGCTGGGGACAGCAGGCAGAAGTGTCCCCTGCAACAGATACTTGGCTTAATCAAGATCAGGTGGGAGTCACACTGGGCTCCTGGCATGGAGGTCCTGAAGGAGATGAATGTTGCCGGATGACATAGCAGATCTCTCCGTGATGAGATCTCCATGGTTCTCTAGCATAGGCACCTCTTTATCTTCAAGTTGGGTGTCCATCAACAAGGGTCCCCTGGGTGTGTGCCCTGCTAGGCTATTCTTTGCCTCCCTTTTCCTCTCATTTTCTACCTGTCCTTTTCAATTCAGAGCCTCGGTTTCCTTCCTGGTTGGTATATCTTTCCCAGCTGTGGTATTCAGAGCTAAAGAGCGTGTGGACTTTTCACAAAGAGTTACAGTATGTAGCTGCAGATACATACAGCTGTGCACCCTTGGAAGGTAAGCCTCTGTGTAACGCAGCTGGTACCCTGAAGAGGCTCTGAGTACCATGCTGCTGCGTGAGGGCAGATCTCAAGATGCTGCTGCCTCCTGCAGGTTCAACGAGTTCTAAACCAGCTGCTTAATTTTACAGTCTATCTTCACATCCTCCCTTTTCTTCCGGGGACTCTTGTTTTTTTTTTAAATTGAGGTAACATTGATTAATAACATAATATTTCTACTTCTGTATACCCTACCACGTGCTTACCACCCAGTGTTTATTTTCCATCCACCACCATGCAGTTGACCCTTTTTACTCAATTTGCTCTCCCTTCCCCTGTCCCTTCCCCTCTGGTCACCATTGCTCTGTTCTCTGGGTCTACATGTTTTTGTTCAGCTTGTTCATTTCTTTTATTTATTAGTTTTAAAATATTCAACATATTAGTGAGATCAGGTGGTCTTTCTCCATCTGACTGGTTTCACTTAGCATAACATCTTTAAGGCCCATCCGTGCTGTCGTGAATGCAAGACTGTGTCATTGTTATGGCTGAGCAGTATTCCAGCTTCTTTATCCCCTCATCTGTTGATGGCCTGGTGGTCATTTTTGAATGATCCATTTTACACACCATTTTTATCACATATTAAATTTGAATGTGTATTTGGATGTATTTATGATCCTTCACTTCTGTTTCATTGATCTGTTTACCTATTCATTCACAATACTGCATTAATTATCACAGATTTATAGTACATTTTTCATATCTTTACAGTATGGTTGCCTTTCCTTGACTGTTTCAGAATTTGCACAAAGATGCTTGCTGTTTGTTTTTCCATGTTGGTGCTTTAACTGGAATTACACTAAATTTGTAGATTTACTGAGGAACCTTTGTTGACTCTTAGGAGGCTGTCTCCTTAGTAAAAATATTATATCTTTCTATTTATTCAAACCCTTGGAATGCTTAGATTTTCGCTTATGTGAAAGTGAAATTCACTCAGTCACGTCCGACTCTTTGTGACCCCATGAACTCTACAGTCCATAGAATTCTCCAGGACAGTATGCTGGAGTGGGTGGATAGCTGGTCCCTTCTCCAGGAGATCTTCCCAACCCAGGAATTGAATCCAGGTCTCCCACACTGCAGGCGGATTCTTTGCTTATGTATCAGGTATGAACCTTATTTATTCTTAGTTATTTGATTTACTGTGGTACTGGTAAATGAGATATTACCTTCTTATTACATCTTCTATCTGCCTGTTATTTGTATTGGTAATGGCTATTGCCTTCTACACATTAATGTTTTACTGCACTAGCTCAGTAAATTCTATTACTGAAAATAGTTTTGAACTTCATTTTCTCACATTTCTCATGGATAAAAGTTTATTTACCTACACAAAGGATGATATTTATTATTCCTTGTTAATATACTAATTTCAAATGTTGTATTGTAATTAAAGTATCTTTTCTAATTAGAGATAGTACTTCCAAAACAATATTAAATAACGTAGTGATAATGTCACCCTTATTTTGGTTGTGGCTTCTGTACAAATGGTTCTAAATTCTGTGTTCATAAGCACAATGTGCTGAGATAAATATCTTTCATCCTGTTAAGAAAGTATTCCTTTATTTATGCTTTGCTAAGAATTTCTCTTTTAATCAAGAAAGGAGGTAATCTTACCCTTTAAAATGTCCTGTATGCTATGTGCTTTATCATGAACATTTCAGTAGAGTATATATTACATAATTAATTAATTACATAATTCAGTTCAGTTCAGTCGCTTAGTCTTGTCCGACTCTTTGTGACTCCATGGGCTGCAGCACACTATGCTTCCCTGTCCATCACCAACTCCCAGAGCTTGCTCAAACTCATGTCCACCGAGTCGGTGATGTCATTCAGCCATCTCATCCTCTGTTGTCCCCTTCTCCTCCCACCTTCAATCTTTCCCAGCATCAGGGTCTTTTCCAAGGAGTCAGTTCTTCACATCAGATGGCGAAAGTATTGGAGTTTCAGCTTCAGCATTAGTCCTTCCAATGCATATTCAGGACTGATTTCCTTTAGGATGGACTGGTTGGATCTCTTTGCAGTCCAAGAGACTCTCAAGAGTCTTTTCCAGTACCACAGTTCAAAAGCATCAATTCTTCAGTGCCTAGCTTTCTTTAGAGTCCAACTCTCACATCCATACGTGACTACTGGCAAAACCATAGCTTTGATTAGACGGGCCTTTGCTGGCAAAGTAATGTCTCTGCTTTTTCGTATGTTGTCTAGGTTGGTCATAGCTTTTCTTCCAAGGAGCAAGCGTCTTTTAATTTCACGGCAGCAGTCACCATCTGCAGTGATTTTAGAGCCCCCCAAAATAAAGTCTGTCATTGTTTCCACTGTTTCCCCATCTATTTCCCATGAAGGGATGGGACCAGATGCCATGATCTTAGTTTTCTGAATGTCGAGTTTTAAGCCAAATTTTTTACTCTCCTCTTTCACTTTCATCAAGAGATTCTTTAGTTCTTCACTTTCTGCCATAAAGGTGGTGTCATCTGCATATCTAAGGTTACTGATATTTCTCCCATCAATCTTGATTCCAGCTTGTGCTTCATCCAGTCCAGTATTTCACATGATGTACTCTGCATATAAGTTAAATAAGCAGGGTGACAATATACAGCCTTGACGTACTCCTTTTCCTATTCGGAACCAATCCGTTGTTCCATGTCCAGTTCTAACTGTTGCTTCTTGACCTGCATACCGATTTCTGAGGAGGCAAGTCAGGTGGTCTGGTATTCCCATCTCTTTAAGAATTTTCCACAGTTTGTTGTGATCTACACAGTCAAAGGCTTTGGGGTAGTCAATAAAGCAGAAATAGATGTTTTTCTGGAACTCTCTTGCTTTTTTGATGATCCAGCAGATGTCAGCAATTTGATCTCTGGTTCCTCTGCCTTTCCTAAATCCAGCTTGAACATCTGGAATTTCACAGTTCACGTATTGCTGAAGCCTGGCTTGGAGAATTTTGAGCATTACTTTACTAGCATGTGAGATGNTGTCAATTTTTAAATATGTTTCAAACATGATTTTCATTATGCAAGCTTTTATATTAAAATATTAACATTTAACACATATGATTTACTCTTTTATTTACTCTTTCCCTTTTTTTTAGTCTCACCACACAATTTGTGGGATCTTAGTTCCCTGACCAGGGATTGAACTTGGACCCTCAGCAGTGAAAACTCAGAGTTCTAATCACTGGACTGCCAGGGAATAAAATATTAACATTTAGCATATATAATTTACTCTTTTATTTACTCTTTTCTTTTTTTTTTTTTTTTTGCCTCAGCACACAAATTGTGGGATCTTAGTTCTCTGACCGGGGATTGAACTTGGACCCTCAGCAGTGAAAGCTCAGAGTCCAAATCACTGGACTCCCAGTAATCCAGGGATCACTGGACTACTTTTTCCTTTTAAATGCAGAAGGCACTTCAAGATCTTGAAGGCTTTATGGATCATTATGGATATTGATGGAGAAGGCGATGGCACCCGACTCCAGTACTCCTTGCCTGGAAAATCCCATGGATGGAGGAGCCTGGTGGGCTGCAGTCCATGGGGTCGCTAAGAGTCAGACACGACTGAGCGACTTCCCTTTCACGCTTCACTTTCATGCATTGGAAAAGGAAATGGCAACCCACTCCAGTGTTCTTGCCTGGAGAATCCCAGGGACGGGGGAGCCTGGTGGGCTGCTGTCTATGGGATCACACAGAGTCGGACATGACTGAAGCGACTTGGCAGCATAGATATTGATTATCTTATTGGTTGATGGAAAATCAGTTAACTGAGGCTCAGTGTTTGAAATGCCTTAGTTCTCCTGTGAAAAAGTCTGATTTTTGTGGCCCTCTCAATGTCCTCCTCTATGTCAGACAGTAACACTATGCCCAAAATCCTTCAAGCTAGGCTTCAGTGGTATGTGAACCAAGAAATTCCAGATGTACAAGCTGGGTTTAGGAAAGGCAGAGGAACCAGAGATCAAATTGCCAGCATTTGTTGGATCATAGAGAAAGCAAGGGAATTTCAGAAAAATATCCACTTCTGTTTCATTAAACTATGAAACTGTGCTAAAGCTTTTGACTGTGTGGATCACAACAAACTGTGGAAAATTCTTAAAGATATGGGAATACCAGACCACCTTTCCTGTCTCTTGAGAAACCTATATGTGGGTCAAGAAGTAACAGTTAGAACTGGACATGTAACAACAGACTGGTTCAAAATTGGGAAAGGAGTACAAAAAAGCTGTATATTTTTACTCTGTTTATTTAACTTCTATGCAGAGTACATCATGTGAAACGCTGAGCTAGATGAATCATTAGCTGGAATCAATATCACCAGGGGAAATAGCAACAATCTTCTATTTGTAGATGATACCCCTCTAATGGTAGAAAGTGAAGAGGAACTAAAGAGCTTCTTGATGAACGTGAAAGAGGAGAGTGAAAAAGCTGGCTTAAAATTCAACACTCAACAAACGAAGATCATGGCATCCAGTCCCATTGCTTCATGGCAAATAGAAGAGGAAAAAGTGGAAACAGTGACAGATTTCATTTTCTTGGGCTTTGAAATCACTGCGGACCATGACTGCAGCTATGAAATTGAAAGACACTTGCTCCTTGGAAGGAAAGCTGACAAACCTAGACAGTGTATTAAAAAGCAGAGACATCACTCTACTGACAAAGGTCCGTACAGTCAAAGCTATGGTTTTTCCAGTGGTCACCTATGGTTGTTGAAAGTTGGACCATAAAGAAGGCTGAGGGCCAAAGAATTGAGGTTTTTGAACTGTAGTGCTGGAGAAGACTCTTGAGAGTCCCCTGGACAGCAAGGAGATCAATCTAGTCAATCCTAAAAGAAATCAGTCCTGAATATTCATTGGAAGGACTGATGCTGAAGCTGAAACTCCAATACTTTGGCCGCCTGATGCGAAGAGCCAGCTCCTTGGAAAAGACCCTGATGTTGGGAAAGATTGAGGGCAAGAGGAGAAGAGGGCGACAGAGGATGAGATGGTTAAATGGCATCACAGACTCAATGGACATGAATTTTGAGCAAAGTCCAGGAGATAGTGGAGGACAGAGGAGCCTGGGGTGCTGCAGTCCATGGGGTCACAAAAAGTCAGACATGACTTGGTGACTAAACAACGACAGCAAAATGTCAGATGGTGGCAGTGAAGCAGCCACCCGGACCCCCACTGGGCCCCCGGACCCACGGCTCCCCATTGTGCAGGCACCACAGAATGACAGAGGCCAGCGTAGAGGGTGAGCTGGGTCTAGGCCCAGCCTGTCTGGCTCCTGTGTGACACAGTAATGTTCCAACTGAAAGATGCTCTTTCTGGCAGTGTCTGGGTGGCAGCTGATACACCTATGTGCAGACCGAAGAGTGGGAAAGAATCAGGTCTCAGAATGACCCACAGCTTTAGCACAGCAGGACTTCCTGTCGGAGCCACTGCCAGAAGTCTTCCTGAACAGATGATTCTGAAAAGTAAAGAAACACTAGTGTTCTCTGTGGTCATCAAAAGGAAAAAGCTGGAGGGATAAACATCTCAACCAACAAATTCTTTTTTATGGGATGTCTGGCTTTCTGCAAATTGTTACTGAACCAAGACATATGTTCTTTTTGAATTAATACATGTGGGGCAAAAACTCAAAACAATATGCTGATTTATTTCATGAAGATAATTTCCAGGCTAACTGGTTTGTTTTACACTGTCAACAAGAGAAGGGAGTGGGTGGGGAGGAATCTCGTAAAGTGCTGGAGATAAAAAGCTTGGGTTCACATGAAATCTAGAGTAAGTTCAATCTCTGTCTCTCTGTCTCACTCTCGCTAATGAAAATCTCCAGGGGATCCTCCCAACCCAGGGATTGAACCTGAGTCTCTCACACTGTAGGTAGATTCTTTACCATCTAAGCCACCAGGGAAGCCCCATGAAAATCTAGTTTACTTTTGAAAGTATTTATTGAGCACCATGGAAACACAAGGGCTTCCTTTGTAGTTCAGTCGGTAAAGAATCTGCCTGCAATGCAGGAGACCTGGGCTTGATTCCTGGGTTGGGAAGATTCCTAGGAGAAGGAAATGGCAACCCACTTCAGTATTCTTGCCTGGAGAATCCCATGGACAGAGGAGCCTGGCAGGCTACAGTCCATGGGGTTACAAGAGTCGGACATGACTTACCGACTAAACCACCACCATGGAAACACAGAAGCAAGATAAGATGTTCATTTCAGTTCAGTCATTCAGTTGTGTCTGAATCTCTGTGACCCCATGGACTGCAGCATGCCAAGCTTCCTTGTCCATCACCAACTCCCAGAGTTTGCTCAAACTCATGTCCATTCAGTCAGTGATGCCATCCAACCATCTCATCCTCTGTTGTCCCATTCTCCTTCTGCTTTCAATCTTTCCCAGCATCAGGGTCTTTTCTAAGGAGTCAGTTCTTCGTATTAGGTGGCCAAAGTATTGGAGTTTCAGCTTCAACATTAGTCCTTCCAATGCATATTCAGGACTGATTTCCTCTAGGATTGAATGGTTGGATCTCCTTGAAGCCCAAGGGACTCTCAACAGTCTTCTCCAACACCAAAGTTCAAAAGCATCAATTCTTTGGTGCTGAGCTTTCTTTATAGTCCAACTTTCACATCCATACATGACTACTGGAAAAACTATAGCTTTGACTATACAGACCTTTGTTGGCAAAGTAATGTCTCTGCTTCTTAGTATGCTGTCTAGGTTGATCATAGCTTTTCTTCCAAGAAGGAAGCATTTTTTAATTTCATGGCTGCAGTCACCATCTGCAGTGATTTTGGAGCCCAAGAAAATAAAGTTTCTCACTGTTTCCATTGTTTCTCCATCTATTTGCCATGAAGTGAAGGGACCGGATGCCATGATCTTAGTTTTCCGAATGTTGCATTTTAAGCCAACGTTTTCACTTTCATCAAGAGGCTCTTTAGTTCTTCTTCACTTTCTGCCATAAGGGTGGTGTCATCTGCATATCTGAGGATATTGATATTTCTCCCAGCAATCTGGATTCCAGCTTGTGCTTCATCCAGCCCGGCATTTTGCATGATGTACTCTGCATAGAAGTTAAATAAGCAGGGTGACAATATACAGCCTTGACATACTCCTTTCCCAATTTGGAACCAGTCTGTTGTTCCATGTCCAGTTCTAACTGTTGGTTCTTGACCTGCATATAGATTTCGGAGGAGGCAAGTCAGATGGTCTGGTATTCCCATCTCTTTCAGAATTTTCCACAGTTTGTTGTGATCCACACAGTCAAAGGCTTTGGCATAGTCAATAAACAGAAATAGATATTTTTCTGGAGCTCTCTTGCTTTTTTAATGACCCCACAGATGCTGGAAATTTTATCTCTGGTTCCCCTGCCTTTTTAAAATCCAGCTTGAACATCTGAAAGTTCATGGTTCATGCACTGTCGAAGCCTGGCTTGGAGAATTTTGAGCATTACTCTGCTAGCATGTGAGATGAGTGCAATTGTGTGGTAGTTTGAGCATTCTTTGGCATTGCCTTTCTTTGGGATTGAAATGAAAATGGACCTTTTCCAGTCCTGTGGCCACTGCTGAGTTTTCCAAATTTGCTGGCATATCAAGTGTAGCACTTTCACAGCATCATCTTTTAGGATTTGAACTAGCTCAACAGGAATTCCATCACCTCCACTAGCTTTGTTTGTAGTGATGCTTCCTAAGGCCCACTTGACTTCACATTCCAGGATGTCTGGCCAAACTCCTTATTGCCAAATTCAGACTTAAATTTAAGAAAGTAGGGAAAACCACTAGACCATTTAAGTATGACTAAATCAAATCCCTTATGATTATATAAAGTGGAAGTGACAGATTCAATGGATTAGATCTGATAGAGAGAGTGCCTAAAGAACTATGGATAGAGGTTTGTGACATTGTACAAGAGGCAGTGATCAAGACCATCACCAAGAAAAAATGCAAAAAGGCAAAATGGTTGTCTGAGGAGGCCTTACAAATAGCTGAGAAAAGAAGAGAAGCTAAAGGCAAAGGAGAAAAGGAAAGATATACCCATTTGAATGCAGAGTTTGAAAGAATAGCAAGGAGAGATAAGAAAGCCTTTCTCAGTGATCAATGCAAAGAAATAGAGAAAATAATAGAATGGGAAAGACTAGAGATCTCTTCAAGAAAATTAGAGATACCAAGGGAACATTTCATGCAAAGATGGGCTCAATAATGGACAGAGACGGTATGGACCTAACAGAAGCAGAAGATATTAAGAAGAGGTGGCAAGAACATACAAAAGATAAGATAACGTATATTTTAATTTATTTAGGGAATGAATACATGTGCATATGGAATAGGTAACAATTCAAAAAAATTTAAAATTGAATAACACTATAAGTGGCATAGAGTGTATTGTGAGAGGTCACAGAAATCAGGAGTAGTCACGAGCTTGTATCAACAGTAGTTCCTATAAGCAGAGAAGAGCAATGGAGGAAGAGGGATGGACACATGGTTTATATTTTCCCTTTTCCCAGCAATGTTTCAATGCCATAGGCTTAATCTACCTGCTCAACGTTCAATGCAAGGGATTTCTGAAAGTCTGCTTGGATGGTCTCACCCTGGGACAAGAGGGAAATCACAGCTTCTGTCAGATTTATTATGTATTGCCAGCATTAAGGCAAGAAAGAAAAAGTAACAACCTACCAGCAACTTACAAGGATGCTTTTGGCTATGGTATTATTGAATTTAGTATCATGGAGCTAGTCAGAGGGATTGAGTCACAGAAGGAGATACCCAATGAGCACAGAATTGCTGCTCAAGTCCCTAGTCATAATTAAAACCACACTGAGATGTTGCCACACATCCATTAGAACGGCTAAAATGCCAAGTATTGGTGAGGATGTAGATAACTGGAACTTTCAGACATTTCAATGGGAATGCAAAATGGTGCAAGTGTCTGAAAAACAGCACAGCAGTTTCCTTTAAAGCTAACAGACAATTACCAGTGACACAACGATTCCTGTTCTAGGTTTTTACCCCCACCCTCCAATAAAACTTCTCTGGTGGCTCAGGCAGTAAAACGTTTGCCTACAATGCGGGAGGCCCAGTTTCTATTCCTGGGTCGGGAAGATCCCCTGGAGAAGGAAATGGCAACCCACTCCAGTACTCTTGCCTGGAGAATCCCATGGACGGAGGAGCCTGGTAGGCTATAGTCCCTGGGGTTGCAAAGAGTCAGACAAGACTGAGTGACTTCACTTTCCAAATAAATACATATCCTTAGAAGGACTTCTACATGAATATTCAGATCAGGTTCATTCATAATAACCCCAAACTACAAACAACCCCAGACAGGCTACCCACTCCAGTACTCTTGGGTTTCCCTTGTGGCTCACCTGGTAAAGAATCTGCTTGCAATGCAAGAGACCTGGGTTCCATCCCTGTGTTGGGAAGATCCCCTGGAGAAGGGAAAGACAACCCATTCCAGTATTCAGGCCTGGAGAATTCCATGGACTGTATAGTCCATGGGGTCACAAAGAGTCAGACACAATGGGGCAACTTTCACTTTCAGACAGGTGAATTGATAAACAATTTGCTACATATTCAAGCTATGCAATATTACAACAACAAAATGGAATGAACTAGTGATATACTCACCCCCAAAAATATTATAGATGAATCTCAAAAATGTGCTCGATGGAAGAATGAGCTCATTTATTCATTCATCGTTAAGAATAAGTAACCTATAGTGACAGGAAGCAGATTTGAGGTTCCCTAGTTCTGGGGCAGGTGAGATTGAGTGGGATGGGACACAAGGGAACTTTCCGGAGCGATGCACGTATTTTATATTGTGGTAGGATTGACACTGGCATAAACATTTGTCTAAACTCAGCAAACTGTGCACTTGAAATGATTGCATCTGGTTGCATGTAACTTATACCTCAATAAAGGACTGTGGCTGAGTCAGAGGCTGGCAGCAGTAGGTCACTGTGAGCTTGGTTAGATGCTTCTGTTGAGACCTGACTCCATCCACTGGCTCTTCTCTTGATCTAGAAACGTCAGGTGGGGTCTAGCTAATCAAGTTCAGAAGAGCATTCTCTCCCAGGGCCTGTACGTCCCCAAGAGGGTCCCTGCTCTGAGAGCACACCTAGCCCGAGAAGGAGGGGGAAGGTCAGGAGGGGATGTGCCACTGTCTCTTCCACATCCCAGCAAACTGGTCTCTTTATAAAGGAACCCAGTGTTAATGGGATCTAGCTGAGTTTGGGAAAAATCGAAATAAACTTACCCCTCACACTGAGATTTCTTGGCCATCTCAGTGAGCCAGATAAAGCAGTCCATGTTTAGCGGGGGTTTGCAACTGTGAGATAGGTCATAATCTCCACTAAGTAAGCTATGAAATGTAAATTATAGTTATGGAACAGTGAAAAATCACATATTGACATCAAAATTAAAAGGGAAACAAAGTATGACTATGAGCATTGTCTTTTGGAGAAAGGACCACAACCAGATGTAAGTAAATTATACCCTAAGGAGAAGAAGGCAGCTTTCCAGGCCACTGCCATGAATTTATCTTAGACATTTCCTAAACTCCCTATCCAAAGCCCATCTTAAATAACTGTTTTCCCATCCAATGAACCATCTCCTTCACTGTGGGAAATTCGTGTACATTTTTGGCAAGTTAGCAATTATACAAATTTTAAGAAGTCTATCTTTGTAGACATCTATCTTTTTAGCTGCTTTAATCACTCAGTTGGCAAATGAAAACAAAAGGAAATAGACTTAGTTCCTGAAGGATGTTAAACCTTACGTGGTTTAAGATGGATTGTATGGCTCCAATTATGATGTCTTTCATCACTGCACAGGCCCAGGCTGAGAGTCGGATGTAGGGGTCTGGCCACTGCTCACTCTTGAACTCAGTATGTGACCTCCAGCAACTCTAACCTTTGTTCCAGTTTCTTCTATGGTCAGAGGAGGATGGCAGCATTTTCTTAACCCATCCCAGCAAGTAAAAAGCTTTCGTTGAAATATTAGGCATGAGAACACTTAGAAAAATTAAAAGTTTAATGTGACTATAAAGCATGGCTTATTTTGCATTTAAAAGAAAACTTTTAAAATGTTATAAACATGATATACATATATGTGGTAAGATCAGGTCTCTCAAGCAATAAAAATAATAGGTCATCTTTTTATTTTTCCAATCCATTAGCAATGAGTCCAGAGGCCAAATAGTCTCGAAAACAACAGGTGCTCCTGCCCTGCTGTCAGGGATGGCCCTTTAAATCATTTTAAGCTTCACACTGGGGTATTGCAGGAGTCACTTTATTGCTAAAACAACAGACCAGAAACTGAAGTCTAGAAATAAAATTAAAATAAAAAAAATAATTGGGTCATAGAAATGCCACAATGCCTAATCCTTGTATGTGGTCTGTTATTTCATTGAATGAAGGTTATGGCAAAAAAACAAAAAAAAACAAACAAAAAAAACAAACAAAAAAACCCCACTAAAATAAAATAAAAAAAATTCTGTATTGTCTTCAGGGAAGTAAGAGAGCACCTTAAATTTGCAGTGGAAAGGATGGTCTTGGAGTTGCCTCAGGCTTGCTGCCTCTTGTCTGGTCCTTGACCTGCCTCCTCTCTTTGCTGGCTTCATCTCTCTTTCTCTGCTCTCTCTCTGTCACTTCATATCTGAAGGCAGAAATTTTTTCTCTTTTGGGAGCACTTTCTCAACCCGTCTCAGCAAGTAAAAAGCTTTCATTGAAATATTAGGCATGAGAACACTGATGGACGTGGTGGGCGGGAGGGTCAATGGGCGACTTCCAGCCGGCACGTCAGTGGCCCCAGTGACAGCTTGCTCCTGGGACCTGCGCTGAGCTTTAGACCCTGACCTGGACTCCAAGGAGAAGGATGTGAACAAGGCGCTGCTTGGTCTCCTGCTTAGGGCCCACCATGGTCTGGGTTTCAAGGCTTCCTGGGACCTCCTCATGGCTGGGTTGTCATGGGACTGGGACCTGGAGGCACCCAGGCTGGGCGGAGATGGACCAACCACTGCCACAGGGCCCCCCAGGCCAGCTCACTGTCCTCCCAAGGCTCACTCACCCTGGGGAAGCTGTGCCGTGGAGGAAGTCATCGCATCCATTTGTAACAAGAAAGGAGGCTGAGAGGGGCATTTCTAAACCATCCGAAATGAAAAATATTCATACATGTCAATCACTCATGCTAGGCGAGAGCCCAGTGTCACTATCCTATATCCTTTTTATAGACAATGACATTAAAAATTAACATCTTATGACGAAAAGAACAGTATGTGACAAAGTACAGGAAACAATATCCCAGAGTTAATAAATAATAATGACGTTATTTTTCTCAATTTTTTATATTTGTGGCATTTATCAGGTCTTAAAACTTCATATTTGTTGTGATGTCTCTTTTATTCTAAATAAAGCTACTTTCATACCTAATTTTGTATTTTTCTATTCTTTTTCTTGGGCTTCCCAGGTAGCGTTAGAGGTAGACTCCACATTGTATAAACTTGAGGCACACAAACTTGGATCAGCCGTTGGATAATTCCATGTTAGCTCAATATACATGTGATTAATTATGATTATTTGGGTACCTGGAGCTCGTAGGGCTGAAAAACGTTAAGGAAATAAAGCCATTTCAAAGAGATAAAATAAACAACTAAATGGTAGGTTGGCTGGAAAATCACTATCTTCATGACTGGTACCTTTTAAAAATGAGAACAGATTGTTAGGCACCAGATGATTTTCACACTACACCACGGTCTGCCAGATTGGAAGGCGCTGGTTGTCCAATGAGGGCTCTGCCAGAGGCAGAGTTATGTGGCATTAGTAATTTCTAATGAATGCCGTTTCTACCTGTGGTTTCAGCAGACTATTTTCCCAATCAGGTTTCCCAATTTAAATTAGGAAATGTAAATAGAAAGCATTTAAGAAGGAGGAAAGATACAATTTAATTCTTCATAAGCAAACTTTATGACCAAAATTTAAGAATGTTATATAAAAACAAAAAAATTATCTCAGAGTTCTAACCAA
>SJYQ01008251.1:376835-413479 GCA_006410935.1 Redunca redunca
TGCTCAATTTGCTTTATTTTATAGAATAGACATATTTGAATATTATAGAAACTTCTTTAAAAAAATAAAGTCAATATGTTAAGAGTCTGGAAAGTGCCACAGTTACAACTTGCCAAATTAACAATTTCTGTCTTTCAAAATTCAAAACATGGACAATGGATATGAATCAGTTGTTTTCAAGATATTGGTCAGCAGGAAAAAAATGACTGGTTCCTGAGACACAAGTAATAAACAAAGTTAAGCCCTACAATTGCCCCAGGTCACTGTCTGGAGAGAGTTTCCAGGCAATGGTGCATAGTGGGTGCATCTCCTTGAGTTGAGAAGACAAATTAATTGACACAATGCCAATCAAAATCCCAGGTAGATTTTTTTGTAGAAACTAAAAAAAAAAAAGAATTCTAAAATTCATATGTAAATGTAAAGAACTTCAGTTCAGTTCAGTCACTCAGTCACGTCCAACTCTTTGCGAGCCCATGAATCGCAGCACGCCAGGCCTCCCTGTCCATCACCAACTCCCGGAGTTCACTCAGATTCATTGTCCATCGAGTCAGTGATGCCATCCAGCCATCTCATCCTCTGTCGTCCCCTTCTCCTCCTGCCCCCAATCCCTCCCAGCATCAGAGTCTTTTCCAGTGAATCAACTCTTTGCATGAGGTGGCAAAAGTACTGGAGCTTCAGCTTTAGCATCATTCCTTCCAAAGAAATCCCAGGGCTGATCTCCTTCAGAATGGACTGGTTGGATCTCCTTGCAGTCCAAGGGACTCTCAAGAGTCTTCTCCAACACCACAGTTCAAAAGCATCAATTCTTCGGCGCTCAGCCTTCTTCACAGTCCAACTCTCACATCCATACATGACTACTGGAAAAACCATAGCCTCGACTAGATGGACCTTAGTCGGCAAAGTAATGTCTCTGCTTTTGAATATGCTGTCTAGGTTGGTCATAACTTTGACGCTTACTCCTTGGAAGAAAAGTAAAGAACTTAGAGTAGTCAAAAAGAGTTAGCAAAGGAACAAGCTTGATTTCAAGACAATAGAAAACTAAAGTAACTAACTGAGGGTGCTACTGGCATTATTACTGATAATAGATCAGTGGAACAAAATGGAAAGTACGTAAATAGACCCACATAGATACAAAAAACTGATTTTTGACAAAGGAGGAAAAGCAATTCAGTGGAGAAACAATAACCTTCTTAGCAGATGGTGATGGAACAATTGCAAATCCATTCACATAACAAATGAACTTCAATCCATAACTCAGATTGTATACAAAAATTAACCTAGAATAGGTCACAGATTTAAATGTAAAACCAAATATTAAAAAACTTTTAGGAGAAAATATAGGAGAAAATCTTTATGACCTTGGATTAGGCAAAATATTTAGATACAGCACCAAGAACAAGATACATTAACATATAAATTGTTTTATCAAAATGAAACACATTTGTCTTATGAAAGACACTATTAGGGAAGACAAGCCACAGGGAGGGAAAACACTGACAAAATCTGTATCTAATAAAAGACTTCTATCCAGAATACCTAAAAAACTCTCAAAATTCAACAAAAAAGAAAACCAGCAACTCAGTTAAAATAATGGGCAAAAAAAATTGAATGACACTTCATCAAAGAAGATATACGAATGGCAAATAAGCACGTGAAAAAAAGCTCAGTATAATTTGTCATTAGGGAAATGGAAACTAAAATCCCAAGTAGAGGTTGCTATGTACCCAGAGAAGCAGCTAAAATGCAAAAGACTGACTCTATTGTACAACACAGGGAACTGTATTCAATATCCTATAATAATCTATAATAGAAACAATGTAACTGAATTACTGTTGAATACCTGAAACTAATATAATATTGTAAATCAACTATACTTCAGTAAAAAAATAATAATAATTTTAAGACTGACCATACCAAGTGTTGTCAAGAAGCTAGAGAAAGTGGAACTCTCATACGCTGCTGGTGAGACTATAAAATGATACTTTGGAAAACAGTTTGACAGTTTTCAAAAATGCTAGATATAAATCTACTATATAATTCAGCCACTCTCTGCCTAAATATTTATCCAAGAGAAACAAAAGTGTATGTCCATTTTAATAATTTATATGAAGATTCAGAGATATATTTCTAATAATCAAATACTGGCAACTGCCCAAATGTTAACACGTGAATGGAGAACAACAGCAATACTGTGGCATATGTAACAAAACAGCAGTCAGGGATGAAGAGGAATAAACTATCGTCACACACACCCGGTGCTGGAGAAGACTCCTGAGAGCCCCTTGGACTGCAAGGAGATCCAA
Source organism: Redunca redunca (assembly GCA_006410935.1). Classification (NCBI taxonomy): domain Eukaryota; kingdom Metazoa; phylum Chordata; class Mammalia; order Artiodactyla; family Bovidae; genus Redunca; species Redunca redunca. Next base: position 379,139 of record SJYQ01008251.1, read on the forward strand.
CCAATCCATTCTAAAGGCGATCAGTCCTGGGTGTTCATTGGAAGGAATGATGCTGAAGCTGAAACTCCAGTACTTTGGCCACCTCATGTGAAGAGTTGACTCATTGGAAAAGACTCTGATGCTGGGAGGGATTGGGGGCAGGAGGAGAAGGGGACGACCGAGGATGAGATGGCTGGATGGCATCACTGACTCAATGCACAATGAATTTGAGTGAACTCCGGGAGTTGGTGATGGACAGGGAGGCCTGGCATGCTGCGATTCATGGGGTTGCAGAGAGTCGGACACGACTGAGCGACTGAACTGAACACACACCTAGATAGCATTTTAAAAAGAAGAGACATTACTTTGACAACAAAGGTCCATCTAGTCAGTTCAGTTCAGTTCAGTCGCTCAGTGATGTCCGACTCTTTGCGACCCCATGAACTGCAGCACGCCAGGCCTCCCTGTCCATCACCAACTCCTGGAGTTCACCCAAACCCATGTCCATTGTATCAGTGATGCCATCCAGCCATCTCATCCTCTGTCGTCCCCTTCTCTTCCTGCCCTCAATCTTTCCCAGCATCAAGATCTTTTCAAATGAGTCAGCTCTTGGCACCAGGTGGCCAAAGTATTGGAGTTTCAGTTTCAACATCTAGTCAAGGCTATGGTTTTTCCAGTAGTCATGTATGGATGTGAGAGTTGGACAATAAAGCTGAGCACCGAAGAATTGATGCTTTTGAACTGTGGTGTTGGAGAAGACTCTTGAGAGTTCCTTGGACTGCAAGGAGATCCAACCAGCCCATCCTAAAGGAGATCAGTCCTTAGTGTTCATTGGAAGGCCTGATGTTGAAGCTGAAACTCCAATACTTTGGCCACATGATGCAAAGAGCTAACTCATTTGAAAAGACCCTGATGCTGGGAAAGATAGAAGGCAGGATGAGAAGGGGACGACAGAGGATGAGATGGTTGGATGGCATCACCGACTCAATGGACATGAGTTTGGGTAAACTCCAGGAGTTGGTGATGGACAGGGAGGCCTGGCGTGCTGCAATTCATGGGGTCACAAAGAGTTGGACACGATTGAACGACTGAACTGAACTGAACTGAATGACATCAATGAATGAATCTCAAAATAATTATGTTGAGTAAAAGAAACCAGACAAAAATGAGAGTAAATAATATACAATCCAGTTATATAAAAGCCTAGAAAATGCAATTGCTAGTGACAGAAAACAGATATGTGGTTGGGGATTGGGGGGTTGGTTAGGGAGAGTCAGGAGAGAAGGGTTGCATTATCTTGCAGTGATGGTTTCATAGTGGTATATACATATATCTCAAAACATATCAAATTACACACTTTGTGCATTTTTTTGTATATCAATTATACTTCAACAAAGCTATTTTTAAAACATGATTTGACTGTAGAAGTGTAGAGCAAAATATAGGTTTAGGAGCTGTAAAAAAATCATAGAACATCAAGATATTAACCATATTTGATTCTACAATGTGACCTTATTTTAACTGAGAAGTGAAATATTCTTGTTAACTGCCCAATCAGTAGTTCATGTAGTCCATAAGGAGGCTCTCCCCCTACACCCAGAGCAAGTGGAATGAGTCATTTAAAATAAGTTTCACCATTCCCCACCTCTTTCTCTTTCCTTATCTTGCGGGGAGAAAGTGGAAATATAAAACACAGATTTAATATAAGTCAGGATGCACAATGGGCTTCCCAGGTAGCTCAGTGGAAAGGAATCAGCCTGTCCATGCAGAAGATGTGGGTTCAATACTTTGGTCGGGAAGGTTCCCTGGAGAAGGAAATGGCAACCCACTCCAGTATTCTTGCCTGGGAAATCCCACAGACAGAGAAGCCTGGCAGGCTATAGTCCATGGGGTTGCAAAAGAGTCAGACATGACTGAGCAGTTAAACAATATGCACAGTAGGTTGTTGGGTACTTAATAATGATACCAGAAGATGGGTATCAGTACCCAAAAAGTAAGTACAAGGAAAGATTTTTCCTTGCTCCCTTCTTTTGCTTCTTCTTTTTACTTTTACCACCCCTCTCTACCATCCTTTTTTAAACACCCCCTTTTTCCTCCCCCCTCTTTTTTTTTTCCTGTTCTCCTTCTACCTTCTTTTATTCCCACATCCCCATGTTTGTTGGCAGGATTGTGCGGTGGTTCAGACCACTGCTCGGACTCTGGAGCTGGCTGCCCAGTTCGGGTCTAGTACTGTGTCAGGCATGGTATCTAGAAAAATGGCACTGATGAACCTATCTGTAGGGCAGGAATAGAGACCCAGACTTGTGGACACAGTGGGGGAAGGAGAGGGTGGGTCGAACTGAGAGAGTAGCATTAACATATATACGCTACCACGCATAGAATAGATAGCTAACAGGATGCAACTGTATGGCACAGGGAGCTCAGCTCAGGCTCTGTGATGACCTAGAGAGTGGGAGAGAGGCCCAAGAGGGAGGCTGTATATGTAAACTTATAGCTGATTCACGTTGTTGCATAGTAGAAACCAACACTACACTGTAAAGCAATTATCCTCCAATAAAAATAATACCCCATGCTTCAGATCCCCCATCTGTAAATGGGCTGTGTTTAAAACTGTTTTTAGTAGGGCTACTGTGAGGATGAAACGAACTAACACAGGGAAAACACTCAGAACAGGTAAAACCATGCAAATGTTACCATTTTCAGAACTCTTTCCCTCCCTCCCACTTCCCTCTTCCCACCATCAACACCAAACACACGGGACTCCACTCAGTTCAATGGAAAAGGCCCTGGGCTCAAAGAAGTGTGCAGGAGGCATGAGATTCCGAGACCTGGAACCTGGTCCTGACTCAGCCCCTCACCAATTTTCTGACCCTGTCCGTGTTGCTTATGCATCAGAGCTAAAACTGTTTACTGGTAAAATGAAAAAGCAGGTCTAGAAGATCTGTGGTTCCATCCACCTAACACAGCTTTTTGTAATTTAAAAGTACGAAAAGATTAAGTGAAAACCTTTTTGACAACTTTCAGGCACAACAAAGATTTTCATTTACCATGAAGGATATTCAGTACTTAGTAAGAAAGATAACATGGCAGATTACCCAGACATGACAACTGTTAAAATTTTAGCAGAACACTGAGTTACATGAATGTTTTATGAGAAATTATGCCTCTTATATGCAGAAATTGAACACATTCAAATGTTCTGGATTGGAACTCCCCCTTTCCAAAGCTGTATATGAAGTCTCTTGAAAGTATAGGAATTTGTGTACTTCGTGGTGGAGGGTATACCATGGCCTTGGCCTTAGTGACCCACCAGGAAAAATCATTTCAAAAACTCTGCAGCTAGTCTGTCTACTCCAAGGTCAGTAGAATGAGTGGTGAGTGAGCAACTACAGAGAGGAAAGAGTTGATAATGGTTCACTTTGTATGAAATTCACTGGAGTTTAAGTGTAATAATCTACACATAATGCCGCCGTCCAAAAATACCACTCAGCTTTTAAAAGTGGGGGGAGGGTGGATTTAATGTGGAAATTGTCTTTAGCTGGCTTCACACATACATGCTTTGATTATAAACCTGATGAAGACTAGCCATGATCAGGCAGCAGGGCTCTGATGTGAATTGGAAGAGGATATGGTATTACCACAATGAGGACAGAGATTTCCTCCATCAACATCTTGCTGAGAAATCTGTCAAATGTGGCAGAAATTCACAATATTTTCAAGATTCAAATAACTTTCAGAAAAGTTACACTCCTGTTGGATCAAGTCCTTATTCAGAAACATCACTCAATTGAGACATCAATTTGTCCAATGAAGGCATAACGGACTACAGGGACCAAATAGGACTTTTGTTAAAACAAGTTAGACTGATTAGGCCTTATGTTTCAATTATGGTCCCAAGTCCCACCATTACCAAAGAGTGTTCTTGTAGTTTCTCCTAATCCTTAGCCGAAGTCTCTGTACCACTTTCTGCTAGCTTCCCAGGCGGCGCTAGTGGTAAAGATCCCCCCTGCCAATGCAGGAGACATAAGAGACACGGGTTCAATCCCTGGGTCAGGAAGAGCCCCTGGAGAAGGGCATGGCAACCCACTCCAGTATTCTTGGCTGGGAAATCCCATGGACAGAGGAGCCTGGCAGGCTACAGTCCGCAGCATTACAGAGTCGGACACAACTAAAGCAATTTAGCACGCACGCACTGCTTGAATGAGCTGCTCCAGCAAAGCTTACAATGTGACTGATTCTACATTATTTTCTGCTGCTAGGATCAATCACCTGTCTCAACTTGCGCATTCTCCTAGCTGTATAGGGATAGCCAGAGGTAGGCTTTGTGGACGTAAGTGTACCTGCAAAGCTCTTGTCTCTTCAGCTAGTACTTTCAGTGTTAAACTAGTTGTCAGAGTTTGGGCACGAATCAGTTGGACTGATTTAGGTATCTTGATGGGCTGTTATAAAAGAGGAAAGGGAGAAACTAGCTCAGTTTGATGAACTGGTATCACTAGAACAAGGCTTGAAATTTAGTGTACAAGTGTGCATGTGTGTCCATGCATTTGGGATAGCAAACCAGAAATTTTTGACCTGATTTCCAGGATAAAGCTGGTTAAAGGGTAGTGGGGAATCTATAGATCACTGCTATTAAGTTCAACTGAAAAATCCTTTTAACTATTAAAAATTGGGGAATATTAGAAATAAAACACAGCTCCACAGAAATATGAACATTTCCAATAGATAAATTTCTATGCATATTTTCATAGAGTTGAGATCATTGCATATATTGTTTTGTACTTGAACTTAAGATGCTCTGTTCATTTCCCTATGTCATTTCTGAAATTATTTTTAATGTCAAAAATATTCTATTGTAGTTATATTCTAATATGGTTAACTGCTTTATTACTGTTCAGTTCAGTTGCTCAGTTGTGTCCGACTCTTTGTGACCCCATGGATTGCAGCACGCCAGGCTTCCTTGTCCAACACCAACCCTCGGAGCTTGCTCAAACTCATGTTCATCAAGTTGGTGATGCCATTCAACCATCTCATTCTCTGTCATCCCTTCTCCTCCTGCCTTCAATCCTTCCCAGCATCAGAGTCTTTTCCAAGGAGTCAGTTCTTTGCATCAAGTGGCCAAAGTATTGGAGTTTCAGCTTCAGCATCAGTCCTTCAATGAATATTCAGGACTGATTTCCTTTAGGATGGACTGGATTATTACAGTTACACATAGGGTTTTACTGTAAAAAAGAATGCTATTATGAACATTTGTGCATAAGTGTACTTTTTCACTTTAATATTTTTTCTATAAAATAAAATTATTAGATAAAAGAGTTTATATATTTTTAAGGCTATGGTTAAATTTTACCAAATGTTTGGTCAAAATGCTCTCCCAGAAGCAGTGTATGAGAACGGTCGGTCCACTTTGCGGCATCATTGTCGGTACTGAATGTTTCTTTAAGGGAAAAAAAGTCCTTGCTATTTTGATGGTAAAACAGTATTCTATTATAATTTTCTTCACATTTAAAAAATTACTAGTGATAGTTCCCCTTTTGTTTTCTCTTATCAAAAACTTGTTTATGTCCTTTGCCTTTCCCCCCTTTTTCTACCACATTAATAAAATTATTTTGTTTTGTAAAGTCTCCATTGAAGCAGCAATAAAACACTCACTAAGTTCATTTTATTGAATTGATTTAAATATTTTATTTAAGGAAATATTCTGAAGACTATAGTGCATTATTTATAGGAAAAATATAAAGCATACATGTTTAAAGATCATTTTGTAGTGACATTATAGGGAATAGATTTCTCCAAATAACATAATTAGTTTTGTAGTGCTACCAGTGGACTGCATCCTGCAGAAACATGGTTTTACCTTCAGATCTGAGCACACTGCCCTTACATCAAAAAAGAAAAAAGGATAATAAAAAACCCCACAACTTTGATTAAATTTTTAGTAGACCACATCTGATTTGTTGAAGAGCAAGTTCTTTTATTTACCTCTTCAAGGAAGTGCTTATTTTTTCCACCTCTTTCTGAGCATCTTTATCCTATAAAGAAAATACAAATACACAATAAAATTTCACACTTCACCCTGATACTCTAGGTACTTTGAAACAGACTTGTTGAACAAGGGGGTACTTTTTGAAAGACCATCACAAAGAAACTGTGCATGTCTTAGCACCAGGCATGATTTGGATCGCTGAGAATGGAAGTGATACAGAGAGCTATTTCCAGGCTCTTTCTCCAGCTGGTCTGGGGTGGTAGATAACAGGAGGCAGAGCCCCTTCTGCGTAAGCTGACACACTGGATCCATCACGGTGTTAATGATAACATTGTTTTCTTCTTCAGCTATAACATGTGGAAAAGGTCTGAGTCCTAGCAGCAGAATTTGAACAACTCTGAGATTCCTCTGTAAGATCCGGACAAGATTCCATGTAAGATCGAAACTGCCTATTTTTTATCAGGTAATTTAAGATTTAAAATCTGGAGATCCAACCAGTCCATCCTAAAGGAGGCCAGTTCTGGGTGTTCATCGGAAGGACTGATGCTGAGGCTGAAACTCCAATAATTTGGCCACCTGATGCGAAGAGTTGACTCACTGGAAAAGACCCTGATGCTGGGAGGGATTGGGGGCTGGAGGAAAAGGGGACGACACAGGATGAGATGGTTGGATGGCATCACCAACTTGATGAACATGAGTTTGAGCAAGCTTGGAGGGTTAGTGATGGACAAGGAAGCCTGGCGTGCTGTGATTCATGGGGTCGCAAAGAGTCAGACACGACTGAGCGACTGAACTGAACTGAATGTGTTTTATAGGACTCTATGTGTGTTATTATTTCCTTAAAACAAGTGTAGAAGTTAAGAAGAGTGGAAATAAATTCAGATGGTAGGGTGCTCCTATGCATTTTTTGTGTTTAACTGACGCTTACCAACCACCTATCAGAAAGGGTTTAAGGTGTTTAACATATTTAAAGAAAACAGAGGAGGAAAAATTGGATAAAGGTTTTGGAAGCAGTTGTTGGCTATATTTTTTTAAAACAAACTGGAAGTTCTTCAACAGTTTTAATCATAAGCTTTAATACAGTGATTCTATTGCAGTGACTGATAAACTAGAAGTCTACCTTCTATCAAATCAGTATTTTTGAAGACTGTGAGAAAATATGGCTAATGAATCTGGGTGAGTGATGCATTATTAAAAAGAACTTACAGGAAAGCCACAATTCAAGGTTAACTTTGTAATCCTAGGGCTAGTTCAGTGCCTGGCACCTAGAAGATTCTAAATAAGTGCCTATTAAATAGGTAGTTGGCTACCAGAGCTCAGTAACATTTTCTCAAATCTAGGAACCAATTTCTTACAGACAAATGATGAAGATGAAAGAACTGTTTCAATTAAATGCCTAAAGAAATAAATATACTCAAACTACAATAAAAGGTTTAAAATTAAGATCATGGCTTAGCAATATCTGCCCTCTGGAGGCACCACAAAGAATTCCTCTAATTCCTACCCAATCCAACTGGTAACACCACACACACACACACATCCCTTCCTTTATCTTCTTCCCAGGGCTTCCACCCCAGTCTTTAATTAATCTACCTTTTTTTTTTTTTTTTTNCATCCTAAAGGAGGCCAGTTCTGGGTGTTCATCGGAAGGACTGATGCTGAGGCTGAAACTCCAATAATTTGGCCACCTGATGCGAAGAGTTGACTCACTGGAAAAGACCCTGATGCTGGGAGGGATTGGGGGCTGGAGGAAAAGGGGACGACACAGGATGAGATGGTTGGATGGCATCACCAACTTGATGAACATGAGTTTGAGCAAGCTTGGAGGGTTAGTGATGGACAAGGAAGCCTGGCGTGCTGTGATTCATGGGGTTGCAAAGAGTCAGACACGACTGAGTGACTGAACTGAACTGAATGTGTTTTATAGGACTCTATGTGTGTTATTATTTCCTTAAAATAAGTGTAGAAGTTAAGAAGAGTGGAAATAAATTCAGATGGTAGGGTGCTCCTATGCATTTTTTGTGTTTAACAGACGCTTACCAACCACCTATCAGAAAGGGTTTAAGGTGTTTAACATATTTAAAGAAAACAGAGGAGGAAAAATTGGATAAAGTTTTTGGAAGCAGTTGTTGGCTATATTTTTTTAAACAAACTGGAAGTTCTTCAACAGTTTTAATCATAATCTTTAATACAGTGATTCTATTGCAGTGACTGATAAACTAGAAGTCTACCTTCTATTAAATCAGTATTTTTGAAGACTGTGAGAAAATATGGCTAATGAATCTGGGTGAGTGATGCATTATTAAAAAGAACTTACAGGAAAGCCACAATTCAAGGTTAACTTTGTAATCCTAGGGCTAGTTCAGTGCCTGGCACCTAGAAGATTCTAAATAAGTGCCTATTAAATAGGCAGTTGGCTACCAGAGCTCAGTAACATTTTCTCAAATCTAGGAACCAATTTCTTACAGACAAATGATGAAGATGAAAGAACTGTTTCAATTAAATGCCTAAAGAAATAAATATACTCAAACTACAATAAAAGGTTTAAAATTAAGATCATGGCTTAGCAGTATCTGCCCTCTGGAGGCACCACAAAGAATTCCTCTAATTCCTACCCAATCCAACTGGTAACACCACACACAGACACACCCCTTCCTTTATCTTCTTCCCAGGGCTTCCACCCCAGTCTTTAATTAATCTACCTCTTTTTTTTTTATGGATAGAGGATATTGGCAGTGCCTTTCAGCTAAGACAAACAACAAAACAAAACACCAGCTAAAACCACCACCTCCAGTCATGCTTTCTTGTCACTGCCTAAAATGCACCCCATTCAGACCACTAACCTCTTTGGTACTCACCCCAATACTGCTCTTCTCTGCTCTCTCTTCCCTGACTCAACCTCTCACTTCTCCCCCTTTTCCCAGACAGAGCTCCCTGGAACTCCTGTTAGAAGACTTGTTTTGAAGTCATATTTGCATAACCGGCAAGGTATTTCCTAAGAGAAAATTTCTGAGGGGGGCTCAGGAAGAGAATGAGGGAGTGGTTAGGGCCAATGGTAGAGGGTAACTGCACTCGACCATTCCTATTTGTTAACAAACTTCTGATCATGCTCTTTTTATTTTTGATAGCTTTGGTGCCTTGGTCATTCTCTCCAAGTTCTACCACCACCGTTGGAGACTTCACCATTCCCATGGATTGTATATCCCAGCCTTGCAGAAGAGTGCCTCTTCATCTTTTCTTCCTCCCCCATGAGCACACCCTGGGATGTGTCAGACCTAAAACTGCTCCATCTCTGAGACAGGGATCTTGTTCTCTAAACACTGCTTATCCCTGAGGGTCATTTACCTATCCATCTCTTCTCTCTCTCAAGAATTCAACATTTCAGCCATACTATACTTGCTGAAGCTAATACTTTGGCCACGCGATATGAAGAGCCGACTCACTGAAAAAGACCCTGATGCTGGGAAAGCCTGAGGACAGGAGGAGAAGGGCATGACAGAGGATGAGATGGTTGGATGGCATCACCGACTCAATGGACATGAGTTTGAGCAGACTCTGGGAGATGGTGAAGGAAGGACAGGGAAGCCTGGTATGCTGCAGTCCATGGGGTCGAAAAGAGTCAGACACGAATGAGTGACTGGAAAACAACAATACACTTGACAGAGTGCTTTTTCACATCATATTCATCAGTTCCAAGCCTTTGTTAGTTCTCTAGTATTTCATAAAATATGGTGTGTATACCACCCACACTGGTATCACCTGGGATATTTGAATTACTTATAAAGTATGCATATTTGTCCACGTTTTCATTCACCCTTGCCAAGTGGGTATGTTTTTCAACAATAGAGTAATGAGAACACATTTTTTATATGTTTCATTTTTTCAGTCACATTAAAAGGTGTTGTCTGATTAAGTAAATATGTTTAGAGCTGTATAAAAAATGGAAACCGATTAATCGATTAACAGTGATGTAATAAAGGAAAACACCTCAATTACTCCGCATAATTTTCATGACCTTTTAAAAATTTATTCTTTATTTTATTTTTTGGCTGTGCTGGTTTCTTCGTTGCCGCACAGGCTTTTGTCCAGTCGCAGAGAGCAGGGGCTACTCTCTAGTTGTACGTGGTCTTCTCACTGCAGTGGCTTCTCTTGTTGCCGAGCTTGGGCTCTAGGGAGCAGGGACTTCAGTAGTTGAGGCTCCAGGATTCAGGAGCACAGGCTCAGTAATTGTGGAGCACAGGATTAACTGTTCCATGGCACGTGAGATTTTCCCCAACCAGGGATCAAACCGATGTCTCCTGCCCTGGCAGGCGGATTCTTTATCCCTGAGCCACTGGGGAAGCCCCATTTCATGATTTTTAAAAGACAAATACCCATGTATTAGAGTTTTCATCAACAACTCTTATTAATCTCATTGTTTATTACATCTCACCAAAATCTACATTCAGCATTTCTAAGAATGCATCATAGTTTTACATCTTTACATGGCATTATTTTCAGTAATATATTTGGCAAAAGTCTAATTATATGTTGAATTTTGAACTAAAGGGTTCTTGATAGGTTCCCCCCCGCCAACCCCAAGTATGAATTTTCTTATATAAAATCCAGATGAAGGCATTCTACATTGACTTGAGGCCTGAGGAATTCTCAAGTGTAAGAACTTGAAGGCTGACTAAAGCATGATCACTTCATTCATAACACTGAGAGTGTCTGATACAGTGAAAATCTTCGCATGTCCTGGAGCGTTGCTTTATGAGCAATGGGCTTCCCATGTTTATTTCACGTAATTGCTTCTCCGACATGAACTATCTTATAGTTTCCAAATGGCTTTCTCCTCCTGGTAAAGACTTGCTACTTCCCTTCCTGTTGGAGTTTTCTGTAAGGCTTGAGCGTTGGCTGACGGCTGCGGGGTTTCTCCCCTCTATGAGCTCTCTGCTGTTTATAAAGGTTGGTGCTGAGACTGAAGATTCCTCCACACTCTCTAGGGTTCCTCTCCGGTGTATGCTGTTTCATGATAGCTAAGGTTAGAGCATCAGCTAAAGGCTTTACCACATAGATGATATTCATAGTTTCTCTGCCGTGTGAATTCACTCATATCATTTCAAAGACAGAATTATTACTGGAGGCATTTCCATAGTGATCACAAAGGGTTTCTCTCTGGTGTGAGTTCTCAAGTGTTCCCCACGTTTGTTATAGGGTTTCTCTTCAGTGTGAGCTAACACGTGTTAAGTTATGCTGAGCTGTGAGTGAATACTTCCCCATTCTCATAATATTCAAAGAACTCCTTTCCAGTGTGAAATTTCTGCTGCTGATGAGAGGCTGTAAAAGGCTGGCCCACATCCATTCATCAACTCATTAATTTACATATGAATTCTATGCTGATCATTCAGTGATAACCTTTAGTTAAAAGTCTTTGCCACACTGGTTACATTCAAAAGGTGTGTTATTCTCCTGCAGGTACATGTCTTCTTCTTTGTATTGAAGCATGTTCACTGAACAGCCATCTGATTAATTTTGAGGCCTTCATTATGCTTCAAGCACTTGATATTTGCCCATGTTTATGCAAATGTCCTCTTATAAGAACCCAGGTTATTGTTTTGAGTTCAGGTTACTCCTTTCTTTCTCAAATTCAAACTATTTACTCTGACAGTGGAGGTGAAAAATATCTTTAAGAGACTAGATCTGATAGAGTGCCTGAAGAACTAAGGACAGATTTCTGACATTGTACAGGAGACAGGGATCAAGACCATCCCCAAGAAAAAGAAATGCAAAAAAGCAAAATGGCTGTTTGAGGAGGCCGTACAAATAGCTGTGAAAAGAAGAGAAGCAAAAAGCAAAGGAGAAAAGGAAAGATATATCCATTGGAATGCAGTTCCAAAGAATAGCAAGAAGAGATAAGAAAGCCTTCTTCAGTGATCAGTGCAAAGAAATAGGGAAAAACAATAGAAGGGGAAAGACTAGAGATCTCTTCAAGAAAATTAGAGGTACCAAGGGAACATTTCATGCAAAGATGGGCTCAATAAAGGACAGAAATGGTATGGATCTAACAGAAGTAGAAGATATTAAGAAGAGGTGGCAAGAATACCTGGAAAAACTGTACAAAAAAGGTCTTCATGACCCAGATAATCATGATGGTGTGATCACTCACCTAGAGCCAGACATCCTGGAATGTGAAGTTAAGTGGGCCTTAGGGAGCATCTCTACAAACAAAGCTAGTGGAGGTGATGGAATCCCAGCTGAGCTATTTCAAATCATAAAAGATGATGCTGTGAAAGTGCTGCACTCAATATGCCAGCAAATTTGGAAAACTCAGCAGTGGCCACAGGACTGGAAAAGGTCCGTTTTCATTTCAATCCCAAAGAAAGGCAATGCCAAAGAATGCTCAAACTACTGCACAATTGTACTCATCTCATACGCTAGTAAAGTAATGCTCAAAATTCTCCAAGCCAGTAATACGTGAACTGTGAACTTCCAGATGTTCAAGCTGGATTTAAAAAAGGCAGAGGAACCAGAGATCAAGTTACCAACATCCGCTGGATCATCAAAAAAGCAAGAGAGTTTCAGAAAAACATCTATTTTTGCTTTATTAACTATGTCAAACCTTTGACTGTGTGGATCACAACAAACCATGGAAAATTCTTCAAGAGATGGGAATACCAGACCATCTGACCTGCCTCTTGAGAAATCTGTATGCAGGCCAGGAAGCAACAGTTAGAACTGGACACGGAACAACAGACTGGTTCCAAATAGGAAAAGGAGTACGTCAAGGCTGTATATTGTCACCCTGCTTATTTAATTATATGCAGAGTACATCATGAGAAACGCTGGACTGGAAGAAACACAAGCTGGAATCAAGATTGCCGGGAGAAATATCAATAACCTCAGATATGCAAATGACACCACCCTTATGGCAGAAAGTGAGGAGGAACTAAAGAGCCTCTTGATGAAAGTGAAAGAGGAGAGTGAAAAAGCTGGCTTAAAGCTCAACATTCAGAAAACTAAGGGATGGCATCTGGTCCCATCCCTTTATGGCAAATAGATGGGGAAACACTGGCAGACTTTATTTTTGGTGGCTCCAAAATCACTACAGATGGTGACTGCAGCCATGAAATTAAAAGACGCTTGCTCCTTGGAAGGAAAGTTATGACCAACCTAGACAGCATATTCAAAAGCAGAGACATTACTTTGCCAACAAAGGTCCGTTTAATCAAGGCGATGGTTTATCCAGTAGTCATGTATGGATGTGAGAGTTGGACTATACAGAAGGCTGAGCACTGAAGAATTGATGCTTTTGAACTGTGGTGTTGGAGAAGACTCTTGAGAGTCCCTTGGACTGCAAGGAGTTCCAACCAGTCCATCCTAAAGGAGATCAGTCCTGAGTGTTCACTGGAAGGCATGATGTTGAAGCTGAAACTCTAATACTTTGGCCACCTGATGCAAAGAGCTGACTCACTTGAAAAGACCGTGATGTTGGGAAAGATTGGGAGGAGAAGGGGACAACAGAGGATGAGATGGTTTGATGGCATCACTGACTCAATGGACATGAGTTTATGTAAACTCCGGGAGTTGGTGATGGACAGGGAGGCCTGGCATGCTGCAGTCCATGGGGTGGCAAAGAGTCGGATACGACTGAGTGACTGAACTGAACTGAACCCTGACACTAGACGGCTCCTTCCTACAGATATTCTGCATGGAAGTTAGGTCCTAGCTTTTACGACTTTTCAGCCTAGACTCTGGCCTTGGGCAAGTCCTCTCCCTCCCCTAACCCCAGCTCTTTCCCTTGAACCAAGTGGGCAGGCACATCTGATTTTCAGAGCTCATTCCCCAGGCAGATCCAATGACTGATGTTTTCCATCAGTCATGTCTTGTATGGCTTCCTCTGAGATGGGTCCAGCAGGCCTACTCTCCCTAAGTCCACAGCCATGTCCTCAAAGGTCCTCATTTCCTGTGGCTGCAATGCCAAGAACTCAGCCACCACATGCCTTCCTCTGTTCTCTCACCCAGGGACCATCGGAGCGCTAGGCCCACAGAACAGACCCCAGTGGCCAGAGTGAGTCACATTGATAGCGAGGGTGTCACCACCCTCTGCAGCTTGGCACTTTTTTTCTCTCTATAAAAAGGCCAGGAATTCATATTTTTAACAAGCCTCCCACATCCAAGAAAGTTTTAAAGATTTAAACGACTGGGTTTAAATTCTGAGTTCCTTAGAATCTCAGTTACCTGTCAGAACCTCAAGAAGGCTTTTCTTAGCCCCTGGTTCAGGTTGCAGTCCCAGTTTTATTTTCTCATAAACTCTGTGCTTTCATGTCCATTACCCTCATCATACTTTATTGCTATTACTTGTTCAGTGCCTGCCTTCAGACTATAGAATTCATGGTGGCAAAGACAGGATCAGCTTTATTTCTCACTGTATCCCAAGCCTCTGACAGAGCAGCACCATATTTGCAATATAAATGAGTAAAGGTAATTTTTTTCACCTACTCAAGCACACACATTTAAAAATACAGAATTGTTTGATCTGAAAGTGTCGGAAAATATTACATTTTGAGAAAATACATCAATACTGTCTACTAAAGACTTCAGATAAATAAGAGAGAGGCTTATATCAAGCCATTATACTCTGGGCATTTGAATAATGATTTATCAGACATCAACTTTACTAGACTGCATACTGGCTAAAAATGACTGATCCTAAACTGATGCTATATCAACAGTTATTTTAAGAAAATTAAATTAATTACAGTTAAGTTCAGTTGCTTAGTCATGTCGCGACCCCATGGACGGCAGCATGCCAGGCTTCCTTGTCCATCACCAACTCCCAGAGCTTACTCAAACTCATGTCCATCGAGTCATGAGTTTCTTTTTTTTTTTAGACATCATATTAAAAAAATATTAATTACAAGGAAGGCTAAAAACTTCTTTAAGTTGTTTTTTTATATAGCTAAGGCCATTAGATACTGAGAAAGCTTAAGAAATAATATATATATTTATATTCTAGAAATAATATATTTTGAATGCAGATAAACAGAAGGTAAGAGACAAAGGAGTGCAAATTGGAGTATGTAAACAGAGTAACACTTCCTACCTACAATTCAGGAAATGTCTGTTCAGATAGTGGGAAAGTATCCACTCCAAAATGGCTTTATCAAAAAAAAAATTCTTAATGTACAAGGAAGAATATATTCTCCAGGCAAGAACAGCACAGAAGGTAATGTAAAAGAAATACATTTAGATGAGAAAAAAATAGGCAAATACAAATTTCTAAGAAATGAGACCCTGGACAACACTGCTGGATTCCCTACAACAGGAAGATAGGTGAAGAGTTGGGGACTGACTATACTTTCTAAACTTATCTGAACAATGGATAGTCTTAACTAGGACAATCAAATATGAGATCTTAATTAAAACAGAACTTAGAACTGAAGATATTTAAAGTAGAATTAGGATTTTAGGGAAGTCTCTGATGGCCTAGTGGTTAGAACCAGTGCTTCCACGGCCAGGGCTCTGGGTTCAATCCCTGGTTGGGGAACTAAGATCCCACAAGCCAAGTGGTGCAGCCAAAAACAAACAAAAAAAATTTAGGATTTTTTTATTTTAAACTAAGAGTGGTTACCAAGGAAAGTGATGATTATCAATCTGTAGCACAGGTTGTAAATAAAGCCCAGGACTTTAAACCACAAGTAATATCAGAGACAACAATGTCACTTGCTTTGATTTCTACACTCCCAGAGGCATATTCTTTCTGTAGTTGTTTCTGGTACATTGTATTTACTGTCCAAAAAGAGTTTGTCTTAGAGGAGCAATGAATGTCATTTCAAAGTTTTATAACATTTTTAAAGTAGTTTTTTTTTTCTTTACTGAATTAGCACATCCCTCACTGAAACACAAAATCTTACACAATGTGTTTTTACATTTGAGCTTTCTCAGGTTGCTCTGAGCCAATAACTTGGACACCTCCTCTGGGCAGACAACTTTCAGGCCACTGAGGTCATCATTATTTCACTCAGTGATCATTCTCACATTGTCTCAGACACAGGAATCACTTTTATTTTAAAAGAAGGAATGCTTCCCAGGACCTGACATTACCTTTCTAGGGTCAAGAAAAGTCCACATGAATAATAAAATACTGTAATTTCAGATTCTGGAAACAAAAAGCAGCTTACATGCACGAATCTGGGCTCTAGAGGCCCAAGGGCTGACAGTCCCAATATTAAGTGTTGTGTGACGAGCTCCAGGCTCCTTGATAAGGACAGAAGTCATTTCACGAATAACTGTGGTGCTAAGAAGAGGGTACGAGTGCCATGGAAAGAAGCACAGATGCTATGCAAGTTCACAAAAGGGAGAGAAAACCGACGGCTGAGCTGCCTTTGTGCTAACGAATGCCAAAGCTAGATATGTTGGAAATAAATAACTGGGTCAGCAAAATCACTGATGTGATATACTTCAACTTAGAAAACCTTTACAGAAAGTGGATACTACAGATAACTTGCCTCATTCAAGTTTCTAACTGAAAAAGAAATTGAGATATTCTTGACAGTATCTGAACCACGTTAAAAAAAAAAAAACACTAGGAATATAAATTATTGGAAAAAATAAGTAATGTGGGAAATATTTGCTAATGCTGTTTTGCTTATTACATAAATAGTTCCACATGGCCCAGCTTTCTTAGCTACATTTATTACTAGCTCAGCTGGTAAAGAATCTACCTGCAATGCAGGAGACCTTAGTTTGATTCCTGGATGGAGAAGATTCCCTGGAGAAGGAATAAGCCACCCACTCCAGTATTCTTGGGCTTCCCTGGTGGCTTAGACGGTAAAGAATCTGCCTGCAATGTGGAAGACCTGGGTTCGATTCCTGGGTAGGGAAGCTCCCCTGGAGAAGGGATAGGATACCCATTCCAGTATTCTTGGACTTCTCTGGTGGCTCAGAAAGGAAAGAATCTGCCTGCAGTGTGAAAGACTTGGGTTCAGTTCCTGGGTTGGGAAGATCCCCTGGAGGAGGGCATGGCAACTCATTCCAGTGTTCTTGCCTGGAGAATCCCCATGGACAGAGGAGCCTGGGGGGCTACAGTCCACGGGGTCGCAAAGAGTCGGACAAAACTGAGTGACTCAGCACAGCGTAGTTATTTAGTATTACTTATTAGCACTATTCTTTTTCTTTTGTATGGTATTAGTCTTTGGAGCCTTCCTACCAATACTTATGGAGTCCTTGTTATATGCCGGGCACTCTATTTGGCATCAGGAAGAGAGTGATGAATGAAAACCACCTAGCTGCTACTTTCATGGAACAACCACACAAATAACTATAGAATCACAACTGTGCTAAATGACAAGAAGGAAAAGCATGAGGTACCTTCTTGCCTGAGAGTGCCAGGGGAATCTTTCCTGAAGAAATGCTGTTTATGGTGAGGCTTGAAGGATGAAGGGAGTGGGGGCTGATTCGTAAGGGAATGTTTCAGAAAGAGGGAACACCATATGCCAAGGGTGCAAGGCGGGAGGAGCACAGTGCAGAGGAGGAGAGAGGGGAACTATGAAGCCTGAGAGGCTGGGCGGCGCCAGCCCTGAAAGGCATGCTAAAAATTCTGAACTGCATCCGAAAAGCAAAGTGTGTTCAAGCAAGGAAGTGACACGTGAGGCTTATGCTTAATCTACGGCTTTGGCTGACACTGAGAGCCAGCAGTGACTGAGCTGGGGCAAGAGGCTATGAGACCAGCTGGGAGATTTACATGATTGTAGCTCGGGTGAAAGAGGATGGTGCCTTGCTTGGAGGGCTGGCTGGAGAGCGAGACGGGTAGAGAGAGAGGAAGCACGCATGCATGCCTGGATGACTCGAGGCATGTTTTAGAACAACTCTGAGAACTTGGTGACTGGAGAGACATCTGGTTTGGGGGGCTGAGAGACAAGGAAGAGTCAAAGAGCATTCCCAGCTTTCCTAGTTATGGGGATGGAGGTGCCATTTACTAAGAGGGGCAGATGGAGGAAGAGTGGATGCAAAAGCCTACCGATGAGTCGAGTCTGAGATGTCTGTGAGTCATCCAAGCGGAGATGTCAAGCAGGACATTGGGTAATCAGGTCTAGACCCAGAGGGGAGTCTAGAGACACACATTTGAGGATCCCTGGTAGGTATGTAGCATTTGAAGCCGTGGAGGATAGCATAGGTACTTGCATTTCACACCAGGTAGTATACCTCATTATCACATTGCATTTTAATCTTGTTTTCTAATAAGAATGCATGGGCTTCCCTGGTGGCTCAGCTGGCAAAGAATCGCCTGCAATGAGGGGAACTTGGGTTTGATCCCTGGGTTGGGAAGATCCCCTGAAGGGATCTGGCTACCCACTCTAGTATTCTGGCCTGGAGAATTCCATGGACTGTATAATCCATGGGGTCGCAAAGAGTCGGACATGATTGAGCGACTTTCACTTTAATTTTCTAACAAGAATGCACAGACACTTAGTTTAAAATGATTGCATGTAACCCAAACTGGCGTTGCTCAGGAGAGATGTGAAAGACAGTAGGGTCCGGACCACTAAAAAGGAACAAGCAACCTGGGGGTACAAAACCCGTTTTCTGCTGAAAAAGTTATACAAACTGTCTTCTGGAGAAGGAGGACTGTTTTCTTTCCAGGTGGCTCAGTGGTAATGAATCCGCTTGCCCATCCAGGAGACACAAAAGGCACGAGTTTGATCCCTGGGTCGGGAAGATTCCCCAAGAGAAGGAAACGGCAACCCACGCCAGTATTCTTGCCTGAAAAATCCCACGGACAGAGGAGCCTGGCCAAAGGGTCACAAAGAGTTGAATGAGCCCAGTACAGCACATGAGATGGGAATAGGAAAACATTTATCTATTTCTTTTTGTTCCCACAATACCTGTATACAGGAACACAGACCGAGCTGTTAATGCTGTGAGATTCTTAAAACTTCGAGCACATCCAGAATTCTGAATTAGTGGGAAAAGAGGCAAGAAGTAATACAACTGCTTCTTTTTCATTAATGGGGTTCAAAGACCGAGAAAATGTTAGTACGTATTTTTAGTCCTTTCCACGGCCTTGGACAGTCACAGCCTGCTGTGCACTGAGGACTGATGGTGGCCACTGCGTGGACCCTCCTCCTGCTGTCGGGGGGGTGGCCTGTCTAGCTTGCTTACTGCCTCCTCCAGTGTAATCACCAGCTCTGCAGAATTACACCTTCCTCATCCTTCCTCTAGGACTTGTCTTACTCCCTGCTGTGTAACACCCAACGAGCATCACCGTATCTTAACTGCTAGCCCACAACTGATTTTCATGGCTATTAAAGATACAAGGGGTCTCCTGGTGAAGGGTTATCTATAGTAGTTTTTATAACTTTATAGGACATGTTAAATCCAAGTTAAAATCTTTTAGGATAGAAAAAAACTCCAGATGTATCTGAGCCACTTACTCATAGTTGAGGCTGGAACTGTACTAATAAAACAAATAGTGCTCCTTGTTACTATGTGGACTTACCTCTTTGGTAATACAAGGAAGCAACACCGCCAAATTACAGAACTTCAGAGCACTGTCGATTTGATTAAGATCGGCATAACACTAGAAATGAAAACAATAATATGAAGGGCAGCACATTTTTGTGCAATGGATTCAAAGTGATCTTAGAACAGTGGTCATTACCTTGGCCATGTACATGTAATTGGACTTAGAAAACCCAGGGTGTAGTTCTTCAACCTGATTTTAAGAGAAAACAGAAGAGAGACTATCAGGGAAATATTAGAACACCAAGCAAAGGAGATATATTTCAATAAATCAGACATTAGCCAAGTTACCCTAAGAATTTAGGTTGGTTGTGTCACATCGGAATCATTTTATCAGCTCAAGTATCTTTTGGGTGGAAATACAGCTTTTGAGCTTATCCATTAAAATGGGATTATTACTGTGGCCATAAAGCTTACAAAGCAATGAGATACTTTTAAGATTTGGGGATCACCTTGTATAACCATCTTCCTCACTTCCCCTTCTTTACCCTTTCTTTTTTTTTCTTCCAGGGACAAAACAACTGGTGGTACGGTTTCCTCAGGACAAATCCCTACAATCTCCTTAGGAAGCAGGAGTGGAGTGTGACTGGCATTCCACGGCAAGCATTTTCCACTACATTAATATTTGATTTCTGATGATTTCAACACATTCTGTATGAGCTGAATAATAACTGAGGCCCAGGACATCAAGTTCTTTAAAATAAAAGGCAGATGCTTGCTCTCGCCAGGCGTCCTCGTGTGAGTGACATCGTCTTTAAACCCTGCGTGGCAATCCCTGACGCACCGCCGTGATGCCCAGGGAAGACAGGGCGACCTGGAAGTCCAACTACTTCCTAAGCAAGGTGAAAAGACAGCCTTCTGAATGGGAGAAAATAATAGCAAACGAAGCAACTGACAAACAACTAATCTCAAAAATATACAAGCAACTCCTGCAGCTCAATTCCAGAAAAATAAATGACCCAATCAAAAAATGGGCCAAAGAACTAAATAGACATTGCTCCAAAGAAGACATACAGATGGCTAACAAACACATGAAAAGATGCTCAACATCACTCATTATCAGAGAAATGCAAATCAAGACCACAATGAGGTACCACTTTACACCAGTCAGAATGGCTGCGATCCAAAAGTCTGCAAGCAATAATGCTGGAGAGGGTGTGGAGAAAAGGGAACCCTCCTACACTGTTGGTGGGAATGCAAACTGGTACAGCCACTATGGAGAACAGTGTGGAGATTCCTTTAAAAATTGCAAACAGAACTGCCTTATGACCCAGCAATCCCACTGCTGGGCATACACACCGAGGAAACCAGAATTGAAAGAGACACATGTACCCCAATGTTCATCACAGCACTGTTTATAATAGCCAGGACATGGAAGCAACCTGGATGTCCATCAGCAGATAAATGGATAAGAAAGCTGTGGTACATATACACAAGGGAGTATTACTCATCCATTAAAAAGAATACATTTGAATCAGTTCTAATGAGATGGATGAAACTGGAGCCAATTATACAGAGTGAAGTAAGCCAGAAAGAGAAACACCAATACAGTATATTAACACATATATATGGAATTTAGAAAAATGGTAATAATGACCCTGTATGTGAGACAGCAAAAGAGACACAGATGTGTAGAGCAGACTTTTGGACTCTGAGGGAGAAGGAGAGGGTGGGATGATCTGGGAGAATGCCATTGAAACATGTATACTATCATGTAAGAAACGAATCGCCAGTCTATGTTCGATAGAGGATACAGGATGTTTGGGGCTGGAGCACGGGGATGATCCAGAGAGATGATATGGGGTGGGAGGGGGGTTCATGTTTGGGAACTCATGTACACCCGTGGTGGATTTATGTCAATGTATGGCAAAACCAATACAGTATTGTAAAGTAAAATAAAGTAAAAATAAAAATTTTTAAAAATAAAAAAAAGAAATTGAAAAAAAAAAAAGGCAGATGCTTAAAATAACTAGTTGAAGTGGCAAACTGCCTTGGAGATTTTAGTTAGTGGGTATTAGAAAGTTCTTTACGCCTCATCTGCTAGTGTCTCATGTACCAGTTCCTTTTCTTTATCTCTGGTAAATAAGAATTTTGCCAGATATGTGGTGTTGCTATTAGAGAACTCTTCTTAGAACCTAAGTCTGTCTTTGAATTGGAGCCACATTTTGTTCTTATGAAAGTCTATGCAGGAGGCTCCCAGGTTGGGACCCCGACCCCCAACATAGAAGAAGGCAGAAGTCAAAAGGAGGATGCTTAAAAAAAAATTTACAAATATATGCTTGTTTTACAACTTATCAGACATATTCAAAATTAAAAAGTGAAAGCTTCTCTGTTCCAATTTTATTCTCAATTATGACCTATTTCCCCAGGGGCAACCACTCTTAACAGTTTGACAAATGCATCCTATAGACCTTTAAGCAGAGGAACTCCCTGCCTCCCACCTCCTACTTCCCCACTACTCAAAATGACTCATTTCTGGAAAACAATTTAAATAGGACCATTTCCTACTTATTGGTCCCACACTCTTTTTCCCCTCAACATATCACAGACACGAACACAAATCTACCTCACTGTTTCCACGAGCTGTGTGTCATACTGCATATACACTATGATTAAATTAAGCATTGCCGTTAGACGTTTAGACTTCTTTTTCACTATTACTAACAATGATCAATGTACATACTTGCTCCTATATGTCCGTGTGCATGTGATTATGTGTGCAGGAGAGATTCCCAGAATGTGGATTTCGGAGTCAAAAGATACCTACATTTTAAGGATGAACAGAGGAGAAAGCAAGAACTAGGGTTCTAAGGAATGTTCCAATGCCTTATGAGAGCACATCCCTTATAAAGGCTACTTATTCTCTGCAGAATTCAAGAGAAGGGTCCTGGCAGGAGGAGAAGGAGGACAAAGTCTCCTGGGCTAGGAAGCCAGACTAGGTATAACTCTTTAAGACTGAGTGGATGAACAGCGTGTGGATCTGGCCTAGAACCTGTTAGTGAAACACCAGAGCTGCCGACAGACTGAAGGAAGTTGCTGTTCAGTCCTGGCCAAAGCCTTGAAAGCCCAACAAAGCCATCCATGGTGCCAATGGATTCTGGTCCTCCTACTTCTTCTCTCTTGTCAAATTATTTCCATTTTAACTCTTTGAGTTAAAGATTTTTAAATTTCTTTAATGTTGTTCCCACATGGAGATGATGAATGTTCACTAAACTTATTGTGATAATCATTTCATGATGTATATAAGTCAAATCGTTATTCTGTACACTTTAAACTTATACAGTGCTACATGTCCATTATACTTCAATAAAAGCAGAAAAAAAAGAAGGACCTAGATTAAACTTTATTTGATTGATGCCCAGGAGTTGCCCCCATTCTGTTCAAATCCTATCTAGAGAACTTGCCCCAAAAGAGGCACATTGGCAGCTTAATTCTTTAATGTTGGCATTTTAATTTCACATATATACTTTAATACTTTGTCTAATTAACCAGAAAGATCATAAGTCAGAGAACCTCCTTTTGGGCTTATGGTTAAAAAAAAAAGAAATCCAAAGGAACAAAATCACTGAGGACAGTGCAGCCATGAAATTAAAAGACGCTTTACTCCTCGGAAGGAAAACCCTGACAAACTTAGACAGTGTATTAAAAAGCAGAGACATCACTGCTGACAAAGGTCCGTATAGTCAAAGTTATTTGGTTTTGCCATCTGAGCCACCCTATGGCTGATTCATGTTGATGTTTAGAAGAAAACAACAAAATTATGCTGTTTAAAAATAAATAAATAAATATCTTTAAAAGCTATGGTTTTTCCAGCAGTTATGCATGGATGTGAGAGCTGGGCCACAAGGAAGGCTGAGCGCTAAAGAACTGATGTTTTTGAATTGTAGTACTGGAGAAGACTCTTGAGAGTCTCTTGGGCAGTAAGGAGATCAAACCAGTCAATCCCAAAGGAAATCAACCCTGAACATTCATTGGAAGGACTGATGCTGAAGCTGAAGCTCCAATACTCTGGCCACCTGAAGGGAAGAGCCGACTCACTGAAAAGACCCTGATGCTGGGAAAGACTGAAAGCAGGAGGAGAGGGTGCAGGACAGGGAAGCCTGGTCTGCTGCAGCCATGGGGTTGCAAAGAGCTGGACACGACTTAGTGACTGAACAGCAACAAAGGAACAGAGGCAGGCTGCTAACCACACTCACACCCTAAAATGGAGCAGATTTGGACCTTTGCCAAAGGCATTAGCCGCATAACAAGGAAGGATGGGCCATTCAATAGAATGTTTCAATTAACAGGCAGTTTCTACGATGTTCTTCAAACTGTGCCATAATATCCGGCAGAAGATACTGTACTTGCTTACTTCGTCTTGGTCATCCAGGTTCCCCAAAGGCAGGAGCTGTGACGGTCATTTCTGTGTTCCCTTCATTTGGTATTAGGTATATGCTTAAAAAACACTGCTGAATAAATTAGCTTTGTTTTAAAACATCTCATGAACTCATGCAGCAGCCCTCTGTCATATCAAGTCACAGAAAACAGCTTGGCAGCTGGTGAAACCACTAAGGAAGATTCGGGGATCTTATGACTGCAAACAGAGAGTAACATCAGGATGGCCAAAACTGCCACACCTGTCTTCTACTGCACACACCCATCCAGGAGTGCCGCGACATGCCATGGGCTGCACATGAAGGACCTTGAGATCTTTACAAACAGGTCACGCTTTAAAACTGCTTTATATCACAATTCCAATCAGAGGTATTTACCTAAGAAAATTTGAAACATGTCTACATGAAAGCTTGCCTATGAATGAACATAAACACTTTATTCATAATAGCTCCAAGCTGGGAACAACTCAAATGTCCATCAATAGGTAAATGCATAAGTAAATTGTAAATCCATGTGATGGAATATTATGAGGCAATCACAAATACATTCAATAAATTGACTGCATCTCAAAACATGCAGAGCAAAGGAAGCCAGATATACAAAGTATCAAAACTATGATTCCATTTAAACAAAATTTTAAAATAGGCAAAGTGGTGGTAGTTACATAAGTATACAAACTTGTCAAATTTCACAGAACTGTACACATAAAATGGGTGTATCTAATTGTATATAAACTATATCTTAATATATTCAGATATTCTGAAATAATTAGTCTGGGTTGTAGCCTGGGTTAGCATTTTTTAAAGCTCTCCAGACAATTCAAATGTATCAGTTCTGTTCAGTTCGCATAGACAAGGTTAAAAACCACTGACTGAGGGAATCAGGCCAGAATTTTGGATTAAGTGGGAACCATGCTCTATCTTAAAAGAATCCCATTTGCAGATGTCTTGGTCTCAAACCACCTCCCTAGATGTTTTGAGGCTATGGAGAACTAGATTTCACTGGTTATATATAAAAAATAACAGCAATATCAGCAATGTTTATTTTTAGTTAGAGCACTTAGTGTGTGAGACCATGGGCCAAGAAAACTACATGTATTATTTCATGTAATTTTCACAAAGACAAAATTAGGTATTATTATGCCTACCTTACTGATAAAGAATTTAAGGTTAGGAGAAATAAACAAACAGGTCCATGTCATATTAACAGTAAAAGTCTCAGCTCTTAAACTGTCTGATTCTAAAACTAGAGCTCTCTCTCCATAGGAGTGAACGGCATGGCTCTGGAGCTGTACTCCTGTGAACCTCTTTGGAGGCATGGAGTGGGGCAGCACTTCCACAGTCTGGGTTCTGACAACATGACTTCCTGTTGGGACTAGCAGGGGTGCAGAAACATGGAGTATGGGAGCCACGGTATGTGCTGTTTCTTTTTCCCTGCTTGTCCCCCCAGGTTTCTCAGGTCCTCCACAGCCCTCAGCACTCTAGGCTCCTCGGTACCCTTGTGCGCTGCAGTAAATATGGGGTGAAGCACTCCTGATGCCTTCTCACCCTCTTGACAAATACTGTGGAACGCATTTCAGACAATATCTAAGTCATAACGGAATGGTGAGGTCCTCAAGATGGTTTGACGAGGTGTTTACAATGAGCGCTTCCCTGACGGCTCAGACAGTGAAGGTCTGCCTGCAATGCAGGAGACCCAGGTTCAGTCCCTGGGTGGGGAAGATCCCCTGGAGAAGGGAATGGCTGCCCACCCCAGTATTCCTGCCCGGAGAATTCCATGGACAGAGGGGCCTGGTGGGCTACTGTCCTTGGGATCTCAGACAGACAGACACAACGGAGCGACTAACTTTCTTTCTTTCCTTTTACATTTTAATGAAGTTAAAATTCTTTGAGCCTTTATTGAGCACTTACGAGGTCCTGGGCACTCACTAAGCAATTTGCTTGGATTAACTTATTTAACCTTGACAACAATACTATCACCTCCGTGTTCTGGGATTTAACCAGGTGGTCTGGTTTCAGAGTTTGTACCTCTACATCACTGTGCTTCTTACTTTCTTTCGATTTTATCTGTGTAATACTTCAGGTGCAGAAGCACCTTAAGAACTTTTGTTCCATGTCCCGAAAACCTGACCCTCTAATTATAACTTTGATACCATCAAAAATGGGTTTAAAGTTCAAATGAGATTTTTGCTAGTGAACATGTGACTAGTCACTTAGTTGTGTCCAACTCTTTGTGACCCCATGGAGTGTAGCCCACCAGGCTCCTCAGTCCTTGGGGATTCTCCAGGCAAGAATACTGGAGTGGGTAGCTGTTACCTTCTCCAGGGAATCTTCCCAACCCAGGGACTGAACCCAGGTCTTCCACATTGCAGGCAGATTCTTTACCAGCTGGGCCACTGGGGAAGCCCAAGAACACTGGAGTGGGGAGCCCATCACTTCTCCAGGGAAACTTCCCAACCCAGGAATTGAACCAGGGTCTCCTGCATTGCAGGCAGAGTCCTTACCAGCTGAGCCACCAGGGAAGCCCCATGAACACAGCAACTTTTATAAATCATTTTAAATGCACGATGATCTATATCCTTATAAAATTTAACAAGGGAGAACTAATTCTTGATGTTAGAAAGAAGCTGAAGTGATAATACAGTATCAGACTTCATTCATGTCTTTGACCTGCCACTGTGTGACACTGGAAAAAGTTACATTCCTGATGTCTTGATTCCCTTTCTTATAAAACAAAAAAGATCACACTAAATAAAAAAGAAGAAACATACAAGTCCTTGTACTTGTATATCCATACTTTATCCCACTGGGTACAGGCTTGATTTCAGAATACTTATTTTTTCAAAAAGCCGCTAGCCATTGTTCAGAGAAGTGAAGTATATTTGCTATCTTAGAATATATGATTTTTAAAATCCCTCTAGGTTCTACAAAATCGAGCCCTAAAATATACCAAAAAATACTAGCCTTTAAAATATATTTGACAATACTGTTCAGAGCCTGATTTTCTCTAAATTGTTACAAATCTGAAGTAGGAAGGAGGGCAAAGAAAAATCAGTATCTGTAAGATTCCATAATTGGTTCCAGAGAAAAATGAAGAGATTAGCCCAACAGCAAGTTGGTTAAATGCGTGGATATATTACACATTCTCATGTGTGCACACACACATATTACTATTTAGAGTTTATCAGCAGAGCAATTGTACATTTTAGGATGGTAATGAAAATCCTGGTTTGGTCTGATGCCCCACAAATCCATAGAACTGTCTGCAATTCAACGAGTAACTTTTAAAATAACTCATCTTCTTGACAACTTTTAGTGTTTTAAGATTAAACTGGTTCTATGTTAGGATAATCAGGAGTATTTTGGACCAAGTCTAATAATCAGGAGGGCTTCCCAGGTGGGCCCAGTGGTAAAGAATCCATCTGTCAACGCAGGAGAAGCAGGAGACATGGGTTCGATCCCTGGGACGGGAAGATCCCCTGGAGGAGGAAATGGAAACCTATGCCAGTATTCTTGACGGGAAAATCCCATGGACAGAGGAGCCTGGCAGGCTACAGACCATGGGGTGCCAAAGAGCAGGACATGACTGAGCAACTGAGCATGGACGCTTTCTAAAAATTAGGACATGAATGCTTTTGTACATAAACAGTCTGGAGAGCTATACTGGATTTGGCAGTAAGGGCTGCCACACCTAGGACTTCGCACATAACTGTCCTCTAAGAAGTAGTTTGAACATGCCAAAATGAGGACACAATCTGGGGCTTCAGTTAGAGGTCTACACACGGACAAGAGAAAGATTTCCTTGACAGCAATGGGAGGCGGGCCTGATGAAGACAGGAGCCAGACTGATATTGAAATAATGGATAGGCAAAACATACCTTAAGGAAATTTTGCAAAGCTTCTTGTACAGTTGAGGATGGTATATTTCCAAACAGAGTAGCAGCCATTTTTTTCTCAATCCAGCTCAGTTTTGAGACCTGCAAATATACAGCAACATCACTCAGACAGTTGACCACCTTTTGAATGAATAATCTCTCCTCAGATGCATGCGTGTATGCACATATGTAGGGTATGCACACAATATCAGGCTGTCAGTTTCAGTTTAGTCGTTCAGTCGTGTCTGACCCTTTGTGACCCCATGGACTGCAGCATGCCAGGCTTCCCTGTTCTTCACCACCTCCTGGAGCTTGCTCAAACTCATGTCCATAGAGTTGGTGATGCCATCCAAACATCTTATCCTTTGTTGTCCCCTTCTCCTGCCTTCAGTATTGCCCAGCATCAGAGTCTTTTCAAATGAGTCAGTTTTTCGCATCAGATAGCCAAAGTATTGGAGTTTCAGCTTCAGCATCAGTCCTTCCAATGAGTATTCAGGACTGATTTCCTTTAAGATGGACTGTTTGGATCTCCTTGCTGTCCAAGGGACTCTCAAGAGACTTCTCCAGCACCACAGTACAAAAGCATCAATTCTTCGGCTCTCAGCTTTCTTTACAGTCCAGTTCTCACATCCATACATGACCACTGGAAAAACCATTGCTTTGACTAGACAAAACCTTGTTGGCAAAGTACTGTCTCTGATATTTACAGTGATTTTGGAGATCCCCCCCAAAATAAAGTCTCTTACTGTTTGCATTGTTTCCCATCTATTTGCCAAGAAGTGATGGGACCAGATGCCATGATCTTAGATTTTTGAATGTTGAGTTTTAAATCAGTTTTTTCACTCTCCTCTTTGACTTTCATCAAGAAGCTCTTCTTCACTTTCTGCAATAAGGGTGGTGTCATCTGCATATCTGAGATATTGATATTTCTCCCGGAAATCTTGATTCCAGCTTGGGCTTCATCCAGTCCAGCATTTCTCATGATGTACTCTGCATGTAAGTTAAATAAGCAGGGTGACAATATACAGCCTTGATGTACTCTTTTCCCGATTTGGAACCAGTCTGTTGCTCCATGTCCAGTTCTAACTGTTGCTTCCTGACCTGCATACAGATTTCTCAAGAGGCAGGTCAGGTGGTCTGGTATTCCCATCTCTTTCAGAATTTTCCACAATTTGTTGTGATCCACACAGTCAAAGGCTGTGGCATAATCAATAAACAGAAATAGATGTTTTTCTGGAACTCTCTTGCTTTTTCAATGATCCAGCAGATGTTGGCAATTTGATCTCTGGTTCCTCTGCCTTTTTAAAATCCAGCTTGAACATCTGGAAGTTCACAGTTCACATACTGTTGAAGCCTGGCTTGGAGAATTTTGAGCATTACTTTACTAGTGTGTGAGATGAGTGCAACTGGGCAGTAGTTTGAGCATTCCTTGGTATTGCCTTTCTTTGGGATTGGAATGAAAATGGACCTTTTCCAGTCCTGTGGCCACTGCCGAGTTTTCCAAATTTTCTGGCATATTGAGTGCAGCACTTGCACAGCATCATATTTTAGGATTTGAAATAGCTCACCTGGAATTCCATCACCTCCACTAGCTTTGTTTGTAGAGATGCTTCCTAAGGCCCACTTGACTTCACATTCCAGGATGTCTGGCTCTAGGTGAGTGATCACACCATCATGATTATCTGGGTCGTGAAGATCTTTTTTGTACAGTTTTTCCGTGTATTCTTGTCACCTCTTCTTAATATCTTTCGCTTCTGTTAGGTCCATACCATTTCTTTTCTTTTCTTTTTTTTAACTTTACTTGACTTTACAATACTGTATTGGTTTTGGCATACATCAACATGAATCCGCCACGGGTGTACAGGAGTTCCCAATTCTGAACCCCCTTCCCACCTCCCTCCCCATACCATCTCTCTGGGTCATCCCAGTGCACCAGCCCCAAGCATTCTGTATCCTGCATCGAACCTAGACTGGTGATTCGTTTCTTACATGATATTATACATGTTTCAATGCCATTCTCCCAAATCATCCCACTCTCTCCCTCTCCCAGAGAGTCCAAAAGTCTGTTCTATACATCTGTGTCTCTTTTGCTGTCTCGCATACAGGGTTATTGTTACCATCTTTCTAAACTCCATATATATGTGTTAGTATACTGTATTGTTGTTTTTCTTTCTGGCTTACTTCACTCTGTATAATCGGCTCCAGTCTCATCCACCTCATTAGAACTGATTCAAATGTATTTTTTAATGGCTGAGTAATACTCCATTGTGTATATGTACCACAGCTTTCTTATCCATTCATCTGCTGAGGTCCATACCATTTCTGTCCTTTATTGAGCCCATCTTTGCATGAAATGTTCCCTTAGTATCTCTAATTTTCTTTAAGAGATCTCTAGTCTTTCCCCTTCTAGTGTTTTCCTCTATTTCTTTGCGTTGGTCACTGGAGAAGGCTTTCTTATCTCTCCTTGCTATTCTTTGGAACTTTGCATTCAAAGGGGTATATCTTTCCTTTTCTCCTTTGCCTTTCACTTCTCTTTTCTCAGCTATTTGTAAGGCCTCCTCAGACAACTATTTGGCCTTTTTGCATTTCTTCTTCTTGGGGATGGTCTTGATCACTGCCTCCTGTACGATGTCATGAACACCCGTCCATAGTTCTTCAGGCACTCTATCAGATCTAATCCCTTGAATTTTATTTGTCACTTCCACTGTATATCATAAGGGATCTGATTCAGATCATGCCTGAATGGTCTAGTGGTTTTCCCTACTTTCTTCAATTTAAGTCTGATTTTGGCAAGAAGGAGTTCATGATCTGAGCCACAATCAGCTCCCAGTCTTCTTTTTGCTGACTGTATGGAGCTTCTCCATCTTTGAAAAAAATATAATCAATCTGATTTCGGTATTGACTATCTGGTGATGTCCATGTGTAGAGTCTTCTCTTGTGTTGTTGGAAGAAGGCGTTTGCTATGACCAGTTTGTTCTATTGGCAAAACTCTGTTGGCCTTTGCCCTTCTTCATTTTGTACTCCAAGGCCAAATTTGCCCATTACTCCAGGTATCTCTTGACTTCCTACTTTTGCATTCCTGTCCCCTATAATGAAAGGACATCTTTTTTGGGTGTTCTAGAAGGTCTTCTCCAGGGGATCTTCCTAACCCAGGGATCGAACCCAGGTCTTCTGCATTCCAGGCAGACACTTTAACCTCTGAGCCACCAGGGAAGTCCTCACTGAGAAGTTCTTATAGGTCTTCATAGAACCGTTCAACTTCAGCTTCTTCAGCATTACTAGTGAGGGCATAGACTTGGATTACTGTGATATTGAATGGTTTGCCTTGGAATGAATAGAGATCTTTCTATTCTATTCTCATCATGAATCAAGGTAAACTGGAAGTGGTCAAGCAGCAGACGGCAAGAGTGAACATCAACATTTTAGGAATCAGTGAACTAAAATGGACTGGAATGGTGAATTTAATTCAGATGACCATTATATCTACTATTGTCAGCAGGAATCCCTTAGAAGAAATGGAGTAGCCCTCATAGTCAACAAGAGTCCGAAATGAATACAATATAATATATATAAATATATATCCATGTTATATACACGAGAAATATAACCTTTATGGTATTAGTATCTTGCCTTCCTTTTTCACAGTTCTAACAAACCGTGAGCTCTAAAAGCACTGGTTACCAAGCCAATCTAAAATACTCTTAAGCAGGCTTGCGTCCAAAGAAAGGCAGAGGGGATGGGGGTGGGGAATGATGCCGATCCTGTTTGTTCACGTAATTCTTGATTGTGAGATGATGAACAGTATTTCCTTGTACAGAATACAGTAGCTACAGGACTCTGCCTTTGCCATGTTCCCAACCTGACCAGAACGCAGCAGCTCAGAAATGTAAACAGGCCAAGGTTCCTCAATCCAGAAGGAGTGTGCCATGAGGGCCTGGTGTATGTATTTATAATTCAGGGGAATTTTTTAAAAAGCAACCACCACCAAAATTAAATCTCATATTGTCATTTGTTTTTTGCTTTCTTTTTAAATTTGTTCACTTTTAACAAATATGAATAGTAAATATATAATATAAAAGATTAAAGGGATTCAGAAATGAGTACTTAAAAGGGGAACTATGCTCTCCACAACCCCATCAAGTGCCTTCCTTCTCAATGCCATTTTCAAGGGCTCTAGGTAGCCATTGTTTTGTTGTTGTTCAGTTGCCCAGTTGTCTGGCTCTTTGCAACCCTATGGAGTGCAGCACGCTAGCCCTCTGAGGTAGCCATTCAATTCAGTTCAGTTCAGTCACTCGGTCGTGTCTGACTCTTTGCAACCCCATGGTCTGCAGCACGCCAGGCCTCCCTGTCCATCACCAACTCCCGGAGTTTACTCAAACTCATGTCCATTGAGTCAGTAATGCCATCCAGCCATCTCATCCCCTGTCAGCCCCTTATCCTCCTGCCTCCAATCTTCCCAGCATCAGGGTCTTTTCAAAGAGTCAGTTCTTTGCATCAGGTGGCCAAAGTATTGGAGTTTCAGCATCAGTACTTCCAATGAATATTCAGGACTGACTTCCTTTAAGAAGGTAGCCATTAACCCCTATTTTAAAAAAATTATTCTATAAATGTTTTATAATAACTTCAAATGGACTGTAACCTTTAAGAAGTGTGAACGACTATGTTGTACACCTGAAACTTACATAATATTGTACATCAACTATAGCTCAGTTAAAAAAAAAGAGGTACTAACTATTGATATTATGTGACTATTAACATCAGAGAAGGCAATGGCACCCTACTCCAGTATTCTTGCCTGGAAAATCCCATGGACGGAGGAGCCCGGTAGGCTGCAGTCTATGGGGTCGCTAAGGGTTGGACATGACTGAGCGAATTCACTTTCACTTTTCACTTTCATGCACTGGAGAAGGAAATGGCAACCTACTCCAGTGTTCTTGCCTATAGAATCCCAGAGATGGGGGAGCCTGGTGGGCTGTCGTCTATGAGGTCGCACAGAGCCGGACACGACTGAAGCGACTTAGCAGCAGCAGCAGCAACTATTAACATATGTAAGCTATAAGGTACACTGTATAGCACAGGGAATATAACCAACATTTTATGGTAACTTTAAATGTAGTATAATCTATACAAGCGGCTTCCCAGGTGGCGCTAGTGGTAAAGAACTTGTCTACCAATGCAGGAGACGTAAGAGACTCTGGTTAAATCCCTGGGTCAGGAAGATCCCCTGGAGGAGGGCATGACAACCCACTCCAGTATTCTTGCCTGGGAAATCCTATGGACAGAAGATCCTGGTGGGCCACAGTCCATGGCATCACAAGGAGTCTGACATGAACCAACTGAGCACACACGCACAATCTGTAAAAACTACATTCACCACGTTCTACACGTGAAACTAAGGTAATAACCGTAAGTCAACCATACTTCAAAAAGAATACTATCCCCCCCAAATTATCCCCTGGCTTTTCTACATACTGTTACTTTATTGCTATGCTTATTTTTTCTTTTTTGAACTAAAAAAGAAGATATCTTGTTCATCTCCTTCTTTGACTTGCTGTTTGTTTTAAGAGTTCATCTAGAGTAATTGAAGTTCAGTCATTTAAACAACTCTGAGACATTCATCATTTAAACATACATCAATGATTTTTCATCCACTCTTTTTTTCAGTGGACATTTGGGTCTTTTTCCATTTTTTTGCTCTTAGAAACAAGGCTGCTACAGCCATTCTTATATATCCCTTCTAACGCACATTTGCAAGAGTTTCTATAGGGTAGGTACCAGTGTCATACAGTAAACAAGCAATCAAATTCAAGAGATAATACCCAATTGTTTCTAAGATGGTTACATCCATTTGTACTCCCACAACAATGTAAGAATTTCTGTTATTCCATATTTTTGAAACATCTCATATTAATAATTTAAACTTTTATCAAATGGGAATAAAATGGCATCTCCTTATTTAATTATCATTTCCTATTATTTCTAATTCAAGATTTATGGTTTTTAAGCTGTTTTGTTTCTGCATTTCTAATACTGACATAATTGCTTTATGATCAGAAAACCTGTATGATAAAAATTCTGACTTGCTTCATGATCTCATGTATGGTCAATTTTGTAAATATTCTGCATATGCTTGAAAAATGTATGTCCTCTTTGGCTAGATACATGTTTTCAACTATGTTTATTAGATCAAAATTATTAAATGTGAGGCTCCAATCAATGTTTTAGATACTAGCACTTTTTTGTCTCTTGTTCTATTAATTATCAAAGGAGGGGGTGAAAATCCACCGCTATGTAGTGTCCTTACTTCCCTTCCATGTCTTTTGACCTCCCCTTCATATTTTATCTGTTCCTCCGTGCTGCTTCTTGGCAACGCTTTCCGATTTATCCTAAAGGTCATTAATTCTTTCTTTAGCAGTGCCTATGTACTACTACATCCTTCCACTGAATTTTCTTTTAATCATAAATAATATACTTCTTTTTAAAATCTATTTTTAATTGGAGGATAACTGCTTTACAATGTTGTATTGGTTTTTGCTGTACAACAGTGTGGATCAGCCATATTTATACATGTATCCACTCCCTCTTGAACCTCCCTCCCACTCCCCCACCCCCGTCCCATCCCTCT
>SJYQ01008251.1:417945-437627 GCA_006410935.1 Redunca redunca
AGGACCCTAAAAATAATAAATACTTGACATAAACATGAGGCCAGTTTCCTCATCTATAACTGGGGATATTAACACCTTCTATCTTGTATATGTGCTGTGAGGGTAAAATATCTAAAATGTAATTGCTTAGAATAGTGCCTGGCATGAGCGAGTTTCATGAAAGATGAGCTGCTGCTATCACAATCATCAACGTCAAAGTCACTAAGAGACTCTCAGGAAAGTCTAACCAAATTAAAGTATTAAACTGAAAAATATACTGTGTCAACAGATTCCTGTTTCTTTCTCATAAAAATAAAAAGTTCACGGTTCCCTTTAATGTCATTTGAAAATTAAAATAAATATCATCACTAAAAATAAAAACTAATAAAATTTTTTTTTTAAATACTAAAATCAAAGATAATTTTAGACTATGTTTTTTCAAAAATTCCCCAGGTCCTTCCAACTTTTGTTGGAAACACACTACTACAATATTGCATCTCATGAATGCTTTACTTTTTTTCCATTAGGATAAAATTTACATCAATAATTACTTGACTATAAATTGGATGCAATATTTGTTCAGCAAACTGCTTCCTCTAAAAATTGGGCATATATTACTTTTTATATTCAGAGTATTTCTGTACAAAAGTATTTAGAGTTTTTCTGTCTGAGGCAAAATATTCATTTACCTAAATATCAGTATTTCAAAAGTAGGTCCTAATTTTCACTTGCATTGTCATAACTGAAGTGGAAAATGCAATTTTGGATGTTATTTATCTTGATTGTTTCTGTGGATACATATATGAACGTTCAAATAAGAAGTTGAAGAGAACAATTTTCTTAATTTGGAATACTCAGACCATTCCTGGACACAGAAGATCACACAATTCACAAAAACTTATGCACAACCAATACAATGGCCACTTTTCAGTTATAACTTTTTTGACCTCTTAATTTTCATTAGAAAATCAATAATGTCCTAACAGTAAAAGCAAGAGTTATGACAAAAGCAACCTATGAAAGGTGAGCTGAGAACTTATCTATATTAGGAGATACTACTTAAATTACTATATTTAAATACTATCTTAAATTACGATAGTACATTTATCATAACTGGTGTTGTTTAGTCACTCAGCCATGCCTGACTCTTTTGTGACCCCAGGGACTGTAGTCCATTAGGCTCCTCTGTCCATGGAATTTCCCAGGCAAGAACACTGGATTGGGTTACCATTTCCTTCTCCAGGGGATCTTCCCAACCCAGGGATTGAACCTGCATCTCCTGCATTGGCAGGCACATTCTTTACCACTGAGCCACCTGGGAAGCCCATCACAACTGTAGCAATATTGATATACAATATTGAAAAATTTATAATGAACCAACATCAATACATTATTGTTAACTACACTCATGCTTCCTTCTAATTTCCATCTGTTTTTCCCTCATGTCCTTAAATTTTGACATTTTTCTCTCCATCCCTCCTTTCATATTTATCCGTGTTAATTCACATCTTTTTAGTATCTCTTTCTCATGTGAAAATCTTTTAATTACTCCTGTCATCCATCATCATCCACCCTGTTTCTCCTAATTTTGTGCCAGTTGCAACCTTTATAAGAATACCTTCCATATCTTCACCCACTGAAAAAAATGACTGAACACACTAGTGTCTAAGATTCAGATCTGGAATGATAGAATAATGATATTGTCAACAGATATTCTGTTGAATAATTGAGGATCAAACCATTCTCATAGCACAGGTAACCCAGAATCTTGCCTGTACTTTAACATCGTCTCCAAGATTACAGGTGAACTTGTCTTCATGCTTTCCTTCAATCCAGATAATTAGCTTAATTTTCCTACTCTATCCACTGCTGCTGCTGCTAAGTCGCTTCAGTTATGTCAGACTCTGTGCGACCCCATAGACAGCAGCCCACCAGGCTCCCCCGTCCCTGGGATTCTCCAGGCAAGAACACTGGAGTGGGTTGCCATTTCCTTTTCCAATGCATGAAAGTGAAAAGTGAAAGTGAAGTCGCTCAGTCATGTCCGACTCTTTGCGACCCCATGGACTGCAGCCCACCAGGCTCCTCTGTCCATGGGATTTTCCAGGCAAGAGTACTGGAATGGGGTGCCATTGCCTTCTCTGACTCTATCCACTAGCAAAGAAAAAACAGATCATGTCACATTTTTAGAAAAATCTATGTTGGATCTACTTGAACTTCATCATTCACAGAAAACCCAACCATTTGTGCTAGAGTCAAAGGAAAAGATTTGATGTTCACTGATTTATAGTGGTGGAATAAATCTTCTGTTTTCTGAAAAATCAGAAAAGCTTATGTACATCTGATCTAGCTTTTACAGAGTTCTTTCAGCACATTCTTTACAAGTTACTCTAAGTGAAGGGGGAAAAAAGGAAAAGACCACGACTTATGAAAACCATAATATGAAATATGTGCATTTTCCCTTATAAATAATCTGTCACCAGAGTCTTATGTTTTTTTTTAAGTCTGTTTCTTTAAAGTCTAAAGTATTATTTATCTTCTTACAAACCATAAGTTCAAAGTTCACCTGACCACTTTTCCCAAAAGAATCATCATTTCTTTTCTGGCCATCAATCTCACCTATATCTACATGTATGTGGTATATAGGTTGTTCTTTTTGATACTGTTTGTCTTGAAAAATATAATTTAAAATTTTACTTTGTAAACTCTTAGGTTGATGGGAACAAGTAAGAAACTATATACAATATGGTCTATGACCTCCATCTAGAGGTTGTTCTAACTATATTTGCTTTAACAAAAATTCTATATTTTCTTTTCATCTATAGCAAATATTTTAATAATTGTCAAGCAGCCCTGTCTCAACAACTAGTAAGCAACTATTAAATCAACTCCAAGAAGCACTTTTGATTTAGTTCCAATGCTATTTATGCTGTGAAAAAGCAGAGGAAGAGTAATGTAAAAGATGAAATACTGAGTATATACAAATATAAGATCTGGCTTTTATTTTCCCCACTTATTGTGTGACCCTTGGTTACTAATCACAACACCACACGACACACACATATACCAGCCCACACACAAACACCATACACACAGACTGTCTTGCTTACACTTTCCATAAAATAGAAACAGGTTGTTCTGCGAAACATATGCATGTGGATATAATTTGTGAACAGCAGAGCACAATGAATATGTACGACATTATTTATAATTAAGGTCAGGCCTGATTAGCTAACAAACTGCGAATCCATTGGTAATTTTGCTCTCTTGATTCTAGAAGTATTTTAGACTGGTACAACAAAAATAATAGAATTTTACAGAAAGCTTATGTAGCTTTAAAGTTACCAGGCAATTTAACTTGGAAAATATGAAGATGAAAAGCAAGTTTTTAAAATAACATTTGTTTTTCAATTATTCCCTTGATATCAATCCTTTATGAAATTATTTCTAATGATTGCTCTTTTATTTCCAATTGAAGGCTTATAAACCGTCACAGCACCCTGTAAACCATGGGTCAACAAACTTTTGCTTCAGGGTTAGGTAGTAAACATCTTAGGGTGTGGGATCAGAGAGTCTGTTACAACTATTCAACATCATTGCTATGTACAAATGCCCAGGGATGGCTGTGCTCCAATAAAATTTTACTTACAAAAGCAGGCAGTTGCATTTGGCCTGGAGGCCATGGTTTGTCATTTATGCTGAATGAATGAGAAAAAGTCTTAACATATTGAGGACAATTCCAGCAGAATAAGACATTTTCATGATATTTTATTACAATTGAATATGGAACCTGTCAACCTAAATTTCACCCATTGCTTCTCAAATCAAGGTTTTAATTTTTCTTTCCTATCAGCCTAAACCTTTATTACTATATTTAATTGAATGAGAATTCTTAAGTCTAGTAGGTATATCATAATAAATTCTAAAAATTAAGATAAAATTGACTTTTGAACTTATTAAATTTTATTAACTGACCAGATTTTAACTGGTTTTTAATTAAAAAGTTATACTGAATAAAAAAATAACATGAAACACAAATGGATCAGTACTCTGTGTGTTTCTGTGTGCATATGGACAAGATTTCCCGCATGGTCAAATATCATGGTTATAAATAAGGTAGTTGCGTGTGAGCTAAGTCGCTTTAGTCATGTTCAACTCTTGGTGACCCCATGGACTGTAGCCTGCCAGGCTCTTTTGTCTGTGGGGATTCTCCAGGCAAGAATACTGGAGTGAGTCACCTCCAGGGCATCTTCCTGACCCAGGGATCGAACCTGTGTGTCCTGCAGCTCCTGCATTGCAGCAGAT
The DNA here is from genome assembly GCA_006410935.1 of Redunca redunca. Classification (NCBI taxonomy): domain Eukaryota; kingdom Metazoa; phylum Chordata; class Mammalia; order Artiodactyla; family Bovidae; genus Redunca; species Redunca redunca. Next base: position 422,227 of record SJYQ01008251.1, read on the forward strand.
TCTTTACCGCAGAGCCACGGCTGTGGCTGCTGCTAAGTCGCGTCAGTCGTGTCCGACTCTGTGCGACCCCATAGATGGCAGCCCACCAGGCTCCTCTGTCCCTGGGATTCTCCAGGCAAGAACACTGTTGGGGTCCTGGGGAAGCCCAAACAAGGCAGTGAGTACACAACAAAAGGGCTTCCCTAGTGGCTCAGTGGTAAAGAATCCGCCTGCAGAGGTATGGGAGCTGCAGGAGGTATGGGTTTGATTCCTGGCTCAGAAAGATCCCCTGGAGAAGGGCATGGCAACCCACTGCAGTATCCTTGCCTGGAGAATCCCATGGACAGAGGAGCCTGGTGGCCTACATTCCATAGGGCTGTCCATAGGGTTGCAAAGAGTCAGACATGACTGAGCAAATAAGCACACACAGCACATATGACAAGGCAGAGGACACCAGAGAAAGAGGAAGCTACCTAAGAGAAGGCAAAGAACTCTCTGTAGCAGAAGAGAGCTGGAGGGGGGATTTCTGCAAATAGAATTGCTAGGGTACTTGGAGTCCTGTCCCACCTTCTCATGGGAGAGGGAATGGGATAGGCTTGTATCTCATTTTAAGCCATGCGATAGCAGCTTCAAAAGATTTGCTCTTATTTTGACATGTCCCTTAGAGTTTGTCCTTTAGTGTCTGGGGGACATAAAAAATGTTCTGATTCCTGTCCAGGGAATTTTAAAATGAGAGTTTGAGAGTGGTGCTCCCCCTGCTGGTGGCAATATAAAGAAACAGGTTTGGTTTGAGAAAATGGATCGCAATTTTGAATTGGTGGAGGAAATATGAATTTCCTGGAAAATAAACGTGGACCTGCAGAAAAGAAGCCATTTTAAGAGAGATTTTCCCTAAAGTATCTTAAAATAATAAAATAATCCCAAAGAGGTATGGATTTCTGAAAACCTAGGGCTGAGAGATGGGTCAGATAAATTTATTACTAGCACCTAACATACCAGGAGCAGCAGCAGCAGCAGCAACATACCTATATTGCTGGGGAGAAAAAATAATTAAGGAACTGAGAAATGTTGCAAAAATGCAACTGTGAGTAAAATGAAGTGTTAATTAAAAACAACATATTTCTTCTTGTGTTTTATAATTCTAAATATACAAAGGATCCAAAACAAAACAATACTCTCAAGAATAAATTTTTTGTCCCAAGGATACCCACCTACAACCATCCAACTTATTAAATTTCCTTTGTCTGAGTTTTCTTATATTAAAAATGGTTTTTCTTTCACTTATGGAATGTGTATACCTTGTCATCAAGGTATAATGGCTGATGTGCTTTTATTCTTTGAAGCATTCTCCCTACATTTCATTTAGAAATATGGCATCAGTTCGCATTTGTTTCCAAATACAATCTTATACAAATATAATTTAATTAGAATTTATCATACTCAAAGTTATGGGACTTGGTAGATTCAGTTATGAAATATTCAATGAAAGTTTATCTTTAAAACATTTAAAATATACATACTGAAAAATACATGAGAATAAACAGAACAATTATTGCATAAATTCTATGTACTTACCATAGATGACAATATCCGTTCGTGGGTGCTCTCATAATAGCTTTTTCACCTAACGTCTTTCCTGAAAGATAAATGTACTTACAGTTTGGTACCTTCATGTGAGTTGGTAGGACGTAAATTATTGAATTAAGCCAGTAGTTCCCAAAAGTATGGTCCCAATACCAGAAGTCATTACCTAGAATCTTGTTATAAAAGCAAATTTGGGGCCACATGGAAGACTTACTCGATCATAACCTCTGAGACACAGCTATCTGCATTAACTGGCCTTTAGCGGTTCTGATGCACATTCAAGTGTAGACTCACTGGACTAAAAGTGATTTAACCAAATGCAAAAGAAGACATTCGATCATTATTCATAGGCATTGCTTTATAATTAACTCAACCAACATCAACTGAGTACTTTCTAAATGTCATATGGTGTGAGCCCCTGGGAATAAAAAGTCAAATAAAACACAATTCTTGACCTCTAAGAAGTCACTGTTCAGTAGGCAGCAGGTATACAAACAAAAAAATTACGTGTAAAGATAAATACAAGGTTAAAAAAAGCATAGCAGAGAATGGAGAGAGCAACTCTATCTGAAGGGGTAAAGGAAGGTGTCCCCGAGAAGCTCTTATCTAGTCATTCATGATAGTGAACATACTCAGTGCATAAATAATTCCCCTAAATAATTTTGCTTCATTTTAGAATAACTTTTAATAATCTGTTAACTTCTGGATAGAGGTCTGTCTAAACCACATTCTCAAAATCTTTCTCAAAAAGCTTCTGTTTTATTTCATATGCTCTCCTTTTCTCTGCTCTAATTTTCTTTCGCTTGAAGAGCAATGATGTGATCCAATGATTTGAAAAATGCTCTTCTAAATAAGTAGTTTAGATAATCTTTATAAATAAAGATCTTTTATTCTAAAATCATTCTATTTGTTAAGGTGGTATTCTATAGCTCTCTCCATTAAGAGAACTACGCAGTGTAGAAATCTACACAAATTGGAAAAAAATTAAAAAGCAGTCTTTTAAAATGACAACTGATATTACATTGTGTGCATATATTAGAAGAGTTAATAATTTGATAATGAGTGCTTGAAAAAATAAATATTTTTAATGTATAAACATTAAATACTAAATCAACATCTTACCTACATTACCAAGTGAACAAACATAGCTTTGAGGGCACTGCCTAAAATAGAGGCGATTCCATTGCTCTGAGAATATAAAAGGGAGCCGGATAGTATACATACTGGTTTTGTACCCTCACTGATGCAGCTTCAGCCTGAAAAGAAACCTATTTTCCCTAAAAAAAAATTATTTTGTGGTCTATTTGTGTCCATCATTTAATCCTGAAAGTTACAAATATTTTCTTTTAGATATGATTCATATTTGATTTGCAAGACAAGTGTGATCAGTCATAGGACTTCAACAGATGTACTGCAAAAATGGGACACCACAGTTAGCAGGTTAGGAAAGAATTCTGTACTCTCCAGGGATCCAACCTTCCCTCCACATAACAAGTTCAGATATACTGTCATGAGGACCAAGAGTCAGCAAACTCTTCCTCCTTCATACTGAGTGCCCATGCCCTTCAACTCTAGTCTCCAATTTCCTGGCTCCTGGCTTCTCTGCCAGGCACTTATTACCTGTGCACTGAATTACAATTGCCTGACTCTGTATTGATCTGGTCAAATCATTTGGCATTCTGGCTGTTATTATTTTGTTGTTACTTTAGAAAACAGGATGATATAATGAACATCATGGACTCATCACTCTGCTTAAACAATTGTCAACTCAAGGCTTATCTTGTTTTACTGAGATAAATTCTGAAAAAACATTAAAGTCTGAGTAGTTATTTCTTTGTGGTACTTGGAGTTCTATGTTATAGGAAGTAAGAAGGGTTATTTTAATTTTGGTGAAAGACTACTATTAATATTGCTTCTCAAATTATTACCACTTAATGTATCATCTTTCTATGATTTTATAAATTTTGAAAGCTTGAATTTGAGTTTTTCAGTTGCCTATTCTAATATACTCAAATAGTTTTAAAGGCCATATACTTTTATCTAAAAATTCATTTATGGTTTACTATAATAATGATTACTACCTGAGAATAATTAATAGTCACAAAATACCTACCAATATTAGCATAATGCTTCTTTTCTTGTGTATTTGTAGATAGCTCATACATGTCTCCATAAGCACGAGCAAACCGCCAAATAAACTCTACTTCATCTCTAAACTGAACACACAGAACTGCCCATTAGATAAACTTAGTAACGTGACTAAACTACTGCAATGTTTTAAAAAATTAGGTAGCTAAACTGACAACACTCTTATGGCAGAAAGCGAAGAGGAACTAAAAAGCCTCTTGATGAAAGTCAAAGAGGAGAGTGAAAAAGTTGGCTTAAAGCTCAACATTCAGAAAACAAAGATCATGGCATCTGGTCCCATCACTTCATGGGAAATAGTGTCAAACTTTATTTTTTGGGGTTCCAAAATCACTGCAGACGGTGACTGCAGCCATGAAATTAAAAGACGCTTACTCCTTGGAAGAAAAGTTATGACCAACCTAGACAGCATATTCAAAAGCAGAGACATTACTTTGCTGACTAAGGTCCGTCTAGTCAAGGCTATGGTTTTCCCTGTGGTCATGTATGGATGTGAGAGTTGGACTGTGAAGAAGGCTGAGCGCCGAAGAATTGATGCTTTTGAACGGTGGTGTTGGAGAAGACTCTTGAGAGTCCCTTGGACTACAAGGAGATCCAACCAGTCCATTCTGAAGGAGATCAGCCCTGGGATTTCTTTGGAAGGAATGATGCTAAAACATCATCCAGTACTTTGGCCATCTCATGTGAAGAGTTGACTCATTGGAAAATACTTTGATTCTGGGAGGGATTGGGGGCAGGAGGAGAAGGGGATGACAGAGGATGAGATGGCTGGATGGCATCACTGACTCGATGGATGTGAGTCTGAGTGAACTCCGGGAGTTGGTGATGGACAGGGAGGCCTGGCGTGCTGCGATTCATGGGGTCGCGAAGAGTCGGACACGACTGAGCAACTGAACTGAAACTGGTACTTAGAAATGACTGTATTCATGTGCATATCACACTTTAAATTCAAATTCAAATATTCATGGCTATAAAGTGTGATCTAATGTAGTGTTACATTTGGGTGTTAGAAACCAATGAATATTATGGAGACACCAGTTCCGCACCTATGAAGAAGAGAAAACTGATAGGTGTTAGAATTTATGAATTCTCTCTGGCTGGTAGTATCCTCTCCTTGCTTTCCTTTCTAAGTTATCAATATGATGCTTCAATGGGCATTTCAGATAATATCTGTAAATTATTAGAGATTATATATATTCAAAAGAGCAGTCACACTTTTTTTTTACCTAAATTACCTAAAGAACAACGCTAGAGATTCAAAAACTTTGAGTTCATGTATTTAGAGTTTCTAAATCCTTAAAAGTTAGCCTTAAATTTCTCATGGGAAAGAAGATTTATTGATCTTTGTGATAATGCAAAATCCTTTTTTCCCCTTTGGTGGTGGTGGTGGTGGGAAGGATGAGCTTTGACAATTCAGTCCAACATTAAACACTGAAAAATGATTACTAGTAGAAACACGGTGAAATACTAATGGCTGTTATATTAATAACTGAAAGATAGTGAGCTTAAAGTATAGCTTTTCCTCCCTTGAGAAGCAGTACATCTTGCCCTTTATCTGTTATAAAATATTTAAGAAATATATCAAATTGATAAAATCAATGTCAATCTGTATAATCAACCAGATCTCTGGTTCTCATTTTTATGACTTTTGAGCCTAATAAACCCTTTGTTGTTGTTGTCGTGTCTGACTCCAAGTTGAGACCAACCCTTTGCTACTCCATGGGACTGCAGCACGCCAGGTTCCTCTGTTCTCTACTATCTCCAGGAGTTTGCACAAATTCATGTCCATTGTGTCGACGATGCCATCCAACCATCTCATCCTCTGTTGCCCTCTTCTCCTCCTTCCTTCAGTCTTTTCCAACATCAAGGTTTTTTTCCAATGAGTCAGCTTTTCCCACCAGGTGGCCAAAATACATATTGGAGCTTCAGCTTCAGCATCAGTCCTTCCAATGAATATTCAGGGCTGATTTACTTTCGGATTGATTGATTTGATCTCCTTGCTGTTCAAGGGACTCTGAAGAGTTTTCTTCACAAGTTTGAAAGCATTAGTTCCTCGATGTTCAGTTTTCTTTATAGCCCAACTCTCACATCTATACATGACTACTGTAAAATCTATAGCTTTGACTATATGGGCTTTTGTCAGCAAAGTGATATCTCAGCTTTTTAATATGCTGTCTAGGTTTGTCATACCTTTTCTTCCAAGGAGCAAGTGTCTTTCAATTTCATGGCTGCAGTTACCATCTGCAGTGATTTTTAGCCCAAGAAAATAAAATCTGTCACTGTTTCCACTTTTTCCCCATCTATATGCCATGAAGGGATGGGACTGAATGCCATGATCTTAATTTTCTGAATAAAATTTTTTATTTAGTTTAAAAAAATTTTTAGTAATATTATTAAAAAAATTTACACCAGTCATTTAGCTTTTGTAAACTGTGACACAATTGCTGTGGTCATAACATGAATGGAAAAGTAAATTAAATAAAAATTAAAACTATATAAACAGGTTATTATCACATATATCTTACCTTTTCTTTGTGGTCACAAAGCAGCTCAAAACTCTCCATTTTTTTGCCCTCATTCATTCGTAAATTATCAGCCATCTGAATAAGGGCATCTAAATTTAATTCCTCCACATGAGTGTTAAATGCCTTAGGGACTGGAAAACTCTGTTCTTCGGTATCAGTATTAGCTGTAACATACCTAAAATTGCAGAAATAATAATCAACTCTCTGGAAAGTTATACTTTAATGGCCAGAGAGATCCTTTTGAAACGTAAGTCAAATCATTCCACTCTTGGGCTTGAAATCCTGCAATGGTACCTTCTTTCACTCAGAGAAAGCTCACGTACTAATCCCTGGAGGAGGGCATGACCACCCACCCCAGTATTCTTGCCTGGAGAATCCCCATGGACAGAGCAGCCCGTATAGTCTGTGGGGTCACAAAGAGTCAGACACGACTGAGCGACTAAGCACATTTCCTAATAACCATCTACAAAACTGGATGAGATTTGCCTCCCACCTCAATCGACTCTCTGACCTTATTTCCCAGCATGTTTCTCATTCAGTCAATTGCATGAAACAAGCCAGGACATTCCTACATCAAGACCTTTGCTTTCTGTTCCCACTGATGGGATGGCTCTTCCTTCAGTGCTGTGCTGCACTTAGTTGCTCAGTCGTGTCCAACTCTTTGCAACCCCATGGACAGTAGCCCACCAGGCTCCTCTGTCCAAGAGGATTCTCCAGGCAAGAATACTAGAGGGGGTTAGCATGCCCTTCTCCAGGGAATCTTCCTAACCCAGGGATCAAACCCAGGTCTCCTGCATTGCAGGTGGATTCTTTACCATCTGAGCCATAACTCACACCCTCACCTCCTTCAAGTCTCTATTGAACGTCATATCTCAATATAGCCCATCCAGACCACTTTATTTAATGTTGCAACCACCACTTCCCAGCCCATGTGCATTTCCTTCACCAATCTCCCTTATCATGCTTGACTTTTTTTTTTTTCTGTAGTACACACTGTCTTCTGATACACTATATATTCTACTAACCTACTACATGTGTTATTTTTGTCAGGATCTCTCCCACTAGAATGCATGCTCCCTCACAACATGATCCCTAAAACAATTCTTTGTTTTATTAACTGATGTCATCAAGTGCCTAGAAGAGCACTTGACACATAGTGGATACTCACTGGATACTGCTGAATGAATGATATAGAGTTGTAGGAACTCGGAGGCAGTCAGGTATATATATAAATTAAATATATATATATTCATGTATTTATATATACATAGGTATATACACACATATATTCACACACACACACACACACACACACATATGTATAAATTTGTGGTTCAAGATGATGTTCTAACCCTTAGCTTAGTTGTTAAAAATTCATGCTACCTCCCACATTTCCTTTTTGATGGCATATAATGCAACAATTTATTTTCATTTATTCCCACATTACCTTGTTCTAAAAAAGATCTTAAGGAAGTATATAAGGATATATAACACAGAAGAGAATGAGTTAGAAGTGGTGAGAAAAGATAAAAACAAAGACAAATGTGAATAAGGCCAATAAAAGAGTACATATACTTTGGATACCTATACCCTTGCTAAAAGGCACATATGTGATTTTACATCTTCTAATAGCTGAAGCAGTCACAGTCTCCAGCAGATACTAACAAAGAGAAAGGAAGCAAGTTCTCGAGAGAAGTACACCTATTTTCAATACTGACTCAAACAAATTTTCTTCAAAGTCCTTATAAAGAAGACATTATATAAATGATACTCAACTTCTTTAACAACATTATTAATGGCAACTTCATTCTTCTAATTGCTCAAACCAAAAATTTAGAATCATCCTTGACTTCTTTGTCTAACCTAAGCAACGTTCAGAAATGTCTGTTGTTTCTATCATCAAAATAGATCCAGAATCCAGCTACCTCTCACCACCTTAACCCACTACTCCCCTGGTCTAGACCACCACCAGGTTACCTGTATTCATGCAATCCTATCATGTCTCCCCACTTTAGTCCTTGACCATTATAGTTTATTCTCAACATAGGAGCCAGAATGGTCCTCTAAAAAGCTGAATCAGATCATGTAACCCTTTGCTCAAAACCCTCTGATGGATGACAAAATCATAGTAAGAATGTTAAGTCCTTAGAGTTATCTATAGGATCCTTTATAATTGAGTCCAATACCTCTGACCTCATCTCCTATCACTCTCCTGCTTGATCAGCACTCCAGGAGCTTCCTTCCTGCTTTAATATCTTTGTGTTTGCTGGTCTTTCTGCCTGGTAGAGGTTAAAGCATCTGCCTCCAATGCGGGAGACCCGGGTTCGATCCCTGGGTCAGGAAGATCCCCTGGAGAAGGAAATGATAACCCACCCCAGTATTCTTGCCTGGAGAATCCCATGGACGGAGAAGCCTGGTAGGCTACAATCCACGGGGTCGCAAAGAGTCGGACACAATTGAGTGACTTCACTATCACTATCACTATCACTATGTTCTCCACTGAGTATCTATGTTAATTTACCTCCTCACCTGTTTCACACCCTTATTCAAACATAATCTTCATATTATGGCAGATGCTATGGTTACCTACATAGTATACATTAAGAAACCTACAAATTGCGGGACTAACAGAGTTTAGCAAGTTGGCTGCATATAATACTAAAATATGAGTCAGTTTCATTTCTAATATATCAGCAGCAAAAGCCTAAAAAACAAAATTAAATAAAATATTTCACTTATGATGATCTCAGAGAATGCCAGACACCCAGGAATAAACTTAATAAAACATGTAAAAATTATATGGAGAAGATTATAAAAGATATACTAAAAACTGTTTATAAAAGAACCTAAATTCATGAAAAAATATATCATGTTCATGGCTACAAACAACTGATATTATAAATGAATGAATTCTCTCTAGATTACAGATTCAATGTAACTCCAATTTTATAAACCTAAGAAGAAATTTTATACAATTTAATGAAATGATTCTAAAAGTTACATGAAAAGGTAAACAGCCTAGAATAGTCAAAGCACTGTTAAGAAAGAGAACAGGGAGAGAAGACTTACCTCACCAGATGTTAGACCTATCTTACAGCTACAATAATTAAAGATAGATTGCAACTGGTAAAAGGATGGATGAGTAACAAAACAGAACAGAGTCAAGAAACAACCTCATACGCAAATGAAAAGTGTGCTACAAGACAGACACGGCATGTCAGATTAGTCTTGCTTTATCAGGTGGTTTCACAGATTCTTATATTGTTTATAATAGCAAACTAAATAAATGAGTAAAAGTGGCACATGCATGGACCATTAATCAGATTTTGCATAAACTAAAGACAGTTTTTAGTACAATTCTATGCACCTGAGATACAGTAAGAAAATAATAACCAAAAGAAAGTAACTAGTTTAATATCAGACACTACTATTTAAACTAAAACCCACCAAACTTCTAAAACAAATTTTAGAAGGGTGGGTTTTATGTTATATGAATAATATCTCAATAGATTTGCTATTTTTATAAGAAAAATTGAATATTCTATAGCCATTAAATCAATTAAATCAGAACTTGTATGTCTATTCTAATAGAGAGAGGGAAAACACAGAACAGCTATATAGAGAGTTCCATCAATATATGCAAAGAATTAGATTTATTCAAATTCTAAGGAATTAAAAAAGAGGAAACATTACTTACATCATTTTATGAAGCTAGTAAAACTAATGCCAAAGCCAAATAAGTACAGTAAAATAAGTAATAAAAATTATAGGCCAATTTCACATATAAATTTTGACACAAAAATCCTCCAGAATATCAGCCAAAAAATTTCAACACACATGAGAGAATGCATCATAACCAAACTGAGTTTATCTCATGAATTACAAGCATTCATGAGATATTACAAGCATTCAACATTAGAAAATTTATCTAGTATAACAGATAAAATGAGGAAAACTATATGATCTTTATAGTGGTCACCAAAATTTTTTTTCAATGAATTCAATACCATTTCAACACAAAAGAAATACCAAACCCATAAACAAGGAACAGAACTTCTTATAATAGAATATAAACCCCAAACCATGATACAGTTCACATATAATGATGAAACTTGATCAGCATTCTCTTTAAAATCAGAAATAGACAAGGATATCCAATATTGTTGCTTCTATTTAACAGAGCACTGCAGGTTCTGTTAGCACAATATTAAAAGAAAAACAAAAAATATATAAGAATTGGGAAATAAGAAACAGAACCGGTATTATTTGAAGATTATTCAATAAAAAGAAAACCTAGCTCCCTTCACCCAGCAAGAACACCACAAGAAGTTGTCTGTGAACCAGAAAGTAGGTTTTCACCAGATACTGAGTCTGCTGTAACCTTGATCATGAGCCCCAGCCTCCAGAACTGTGAAAAAGAAATTTATGTTGTTTATAAGCCACCCATTCTATGGTACTTGTAGCAGCTCAAATAGACAGACAGTATTCAGTATTTAATTGAAAGAAATCTAACAGAATTTACAGATGAGTAAATAAAACTAACATATATGATCAATTATCCCCATGGACAGAGGAGCCTGGCAGGCTACAGTCTATGGGATGGCAAAGAATCAGACACGACTGAGTGACTAAGCACACAGGTTCCTATACTGTAGAACAAGTTATAAAATGTAATTTTATAAAATGTAGCCTTTATATACTATAGGACTATATACAGGAAAAATACACAGTATCCAGGAAAAAATTCCACAAGAAGTTTGTAAGATTTTTCTATAGAAAATTACAAAATATCATCAGAGAACATTAAAACACGTTTAAATAGATGGGAAAAGATGTCATATCCACTGACANAAAATACACAGTATCCAGGAAAAAATTCCACAAGAATTTTGTAAGATTTTTCTATAGAAAATTACAAAATATCATCAGAGAACATTAAAACACGTTTAAATAGATGGGAAAAGATGTCATATCCACTGACAGAAAAACTTAACTTTAAACCAATTTCATATGGTACCAAATTAATCTATAGTTTTAACATAATTCCAATCAAAACCACAATGGTATTTTCCTATGGAACTTACCTGTCTCTAAACTTAATATGGAAGCACAAGTGTAAAAAGAACCAAACCATTACTCAAAGAAATAGACAGATTCAATGCAATACCAATCAAATTACCAATGACATTTTTTACAGAACTAGAACTTAAAACTATAAAATTTGCATATAAACAGAAAATATTCCCCAAGAGCTCAACCAATCTTGACAAAGAAGAATGAAGCTAGAGGGATCAGGCGTCCGGAGTTCAGAGTACACTACAAAGCTACAGTAATCAAAACAGTGCGTTACTGGCACAAAAATAGACATATAAATCAATGCAACAGAACAGAAAGCCCAGAAATAAGCCACGCACTTATGGTCAATTAATTTACAATGGAGGCAAGAATATAAAATGGACAATAACCAGTCTCTTTAATAAGTAGTGCTAGGAAAACTGGACAGTTACATGTAAAAGAATGAAGTTATAACATTCTCTAACACCATATACAAAAATTAACTCAGAATGAATTAAAGAAGACCAGATGTAAGACCTAAATGTAAGACCAGATACTATAAAACTCCTAAAAGAAAACATAGGCAGAATATTTTTTGGAGGGATGTATCTCCTAAAGTAATGGAAATAAAAACAAAAATAAACAAATGGAACCTAATTAAACTTAAAGGCATTTGCACATCAAAGCAAACCATAAAGAAAAATGAAAAGACAACTGATGGACTGTGAGAAAATGTTTGCAAACAGTGCTACTGACAAGGGATTAATTTCCAAAATATACAAATAGCTCATACAGCTTAACATAAAAAAATAATAAAAAATGGGCAGAAGACAAGTAGACATTTCTCCAAAGAAGATATAGAGATGACCAACAGACACATGAAAAAATGCTCAATATCACTAATTATTAGAGAAATGCAAACCAAAACTACAATGGGATATCACCTCACACCAGTCAGAATAGCTATCATTAAAGAGTCGACAAGTAATAAATGCTGGAGATGGTATGGAGAAAAATAAATCCTCCTACACTGTTGGTGGGAATGTAAATTTGTACAACCAATATGGAGAACAGTATGGAAATTCCTTAAAAAATTAAAAATTGAGTTACCATATGATCCTGCAATCCCACTCTTGAGCATATATCCAGAGAAAACTCTACAGCAAAAAAATCATTTTACTGTACACTTGAAACAACCACAAAATTGTAAATTAACTGTACCTCAAAAAAATTTTTTTTAAGAGAAAAAAATAAGAAGAGCCAAGACAGTTTTAAAGAACAGATATCAGGGCTATAATATAGAGAATAAAGCAATGATAAATCAGTGTGGTATTGGCATGACAATAGACAAACTGGCCAAAAAAAACTAAGAAAGAGAACAACTAGCCTGATCTCTTCTCCACATTAAACAAACACCCAAATGCAAAAAAAATTGTGAAAAGGAATCTGCTACTTATAATTGGGCATTATTAAAAAATTATAAGAAAGTTTTAAAAGCAAACTTTAAAAATAGGGCCTGGGAAATAAATATGCCTGGGAAAATATACAACATACATACCGACTTTGTGTTAGAGCTTAGATTTCTACTGGGGGCAAAACAACAACAACAACCACAAAAGCATTTCATAGGTTTTCTAATGTCTAACAGTCTTCCAACTCTTTCAGCAGGCCTGGAAAAGTCTGCCCTCAAATGTCAAATTTACTTACAAACATTCATCTTCTAATAGGACTTTTCTGGCTTATTTTCTGCTCCAAATTTGACTAAGAATTGTGCCATTTTATGTGTCTCTTCATTGTTGCACAATTGATTCCTTGCTTTAACAGCAACAATAGCATATTTGCAGGCATAGTTGTATTATTTAAAGAGAAAATGAAATTATTTGCTGTGAAAATAGTGTATTCATAGAAATATATCAGCAGTGAGTTGCATCAGAATATGCAAAAACATGCCTGCCTTCAGTACTGTGGCCTCTCTCCGTATCAGGCATTCTGATTTAGTTCCTTTTGCCTAACCTTAACCACACACACCTCACCGCTCCCACATTTTTTTTTAAGATACATACTAAGAGAGACAGATGTCAGCAAGATGATAAACTAGGAAACTCTAGGCCCTCATTCCTCCATGGAAACACTAAACAACCACAGACAGATCGAAACAACTTTGTGGGAGATCTAAAAAGTACTCAAGGATTTGCAGCAATCAAGAAAAACCCATATTCAAACGGCAGAAAACTTCACAGTGTTTTCACTCACCCTTGCTTCACCCTTCCCTGGTATGGCACAGCATGGCTGGGAAAAAGTCATGCAATTCTCAGCCCCTCCCTTAGGACAGAAGGAAGTGAGTGCATTTTGTTTGCAATGTTCTAGCATGTTGAGGGGCCTCCTAGAAAACCAGTTTCTGTTTAGCTTTCCTTAGAGTTCAGGCAGAAACGAAGGCATAATATGGGCATCATATTAGAGGCCAGTGAAAGCTGTGGCAATCCCTGTGACATGTGAGAGCTACAGAGGGACCACAGACTAATGGATGCCTGTGCACAAGAGATTACGGGGAGAGGAATATTATAAGACACCTACGGTGCCAAGAAGAACTGAATGAGATTCTTATTGAAAAGATATTTTTAAATGGTTATTGTATTTGGGGGAAAGCACATACTCAGGCCCACAGAAGACTAACACCTAGGAAAGACTTGAAAAGCCCATAAGCCTTTGTATTGGGCTAATTAGTGGGTCTTCCCTGTATACAGCCAATGTGCAAATCTAGAATAGATGGCTATTTTTTCAAAATGTACAATTTTCAACAAAAGATCACAAAGAATACCAAGTTCAGGGAAAGACTGCCCTTCAAACGGGCAAAATAAATTTCCAGAACCTGACTCTAAAGAAATACAGCCTTTGTGCTTATTGAGACAACGATTTTTAAAACAACAGCCTTAAATATATTCAAAGAGTTAAAGGAAAAAAACAGAGAAAGAAAAAAGGAAATTGGGGAAATAAATGAACAAAAAAGAGAAAGGAACAAAGAGCTGGAAATTATTAAAAAGAGGACCAACAGAAATTCTGGAACCTAAAAAAGCAGTAAGTAGAGAAAGCCACTGCTGCTGCTGCTGCTAAGTCGCTTCAGTCGTGTCTTACTCTGTGCAGCCCCACAGACGGCAGCCCACCAGGCGCTGCTGTTCCTGGGATTCTCCACTAGAAAGGACCAAGAAAATACTTGAACAAGCAGAAGAAAGAAGCAGCAAATGTGAAGACAAAACACTTAAAACTATTGAGTCTGAAGAGTCAAAAGAAAAAAAAGAATGAAGAAATAGAGCCTAAGAGACTCCATGGAACATCATAAATCAGGCCAATATATATAAGAGTCACAGAAGGAGAAGAAAGAAAGATGCAGAGAGCTTATTTTGAAGAATGGCCAAAAACTCCCCAAATTTGAGGAAAGACATGGATATATAAATACAAGAAGTTCGATTAACTCCAAATAGGATGAACTCAAAGAGATTCACACCAAGATACATACTCAAACTGAAGGACATTATGACAAATCATAAAAATCTTGAAATCAGCAAAAGAAAAGCAAATCATTGCAAAAAAAGTGAAGTAAAGAAGTAAAGTCGCTCAGTCATGTCTGACTCTTTGCAACCCCACAGACTGTAGCCTATCAGGCTCCTCCCGTGGGATTTTCCAGGCAAGAGTACTGGAGTGGGGTGCCATTTCCAAAGTGATCGTCAATAAAATCACCACCAGGTTTCTCAGAATAAACCTTGTAAACCTAAAGACAGCAGGATGATATAATTAAAGGGCTGGAAGAAAAAAAACTATCAGCCAAAAAGTATATATCCTTAAAGGAAAACTGTTCTTGAAAATATGATAGAGAAATTAAGGCATTCCCAAATAAAAAATGAGGGTGCTCACTGCCTCTAGACCTGCCTTACAAGAAATGGTAAAGGGAGTTCTTCAAGTTGAAACAAAGGCTATTAGGCAGTATTAACTTGAAGTCATATGAAAATACAGTTTTCTGATAACAGTAAATAAAAATGTTAAATATAAAAATTAACATTATTGTAATTCTGGCTCATAACTCCATTTTTATTCTCTTACAGTATTTAAAAGAGAAAG